>CM039470.1:18495435-18538549 GCA_022433065.1 Begonia loranthoides | reverse complement strand
AGGACACAGTGCAGTCACGACCACAATCACATCTTGAGTCATCCCAACCCTTCATTGTGTGTGCAATGCGTTTGTGGATTAGACAACTCGTCCGCACGCATCTGGAAAGTCCTTGGACAACATTTCCTCACATTTTCTCACTTAGCTCCTACCCTATAACACTTTTCCACTAAATACCCGTCATAAAGTAACACGTATCTATATGAAATGTAATATCCTAATCACCCCTTTGTCTAATTACATCGCATAAATGGGGAAAACGTTATGGAAATACCTCTAGTCTTAACGCTCTTGAACGTCCTCGGTAATTCCCTTATAATTGTCCAATTGAAAAAGTTGGGGTGTTACACTCTCCCCCGTTTTCTTTCTCTCTTTGCAAATGGTCGTAGGCTATTTGGTTTAAACCCCAGTTCGAACCAACAAGTTGTGAAATGGACCAAACAATAAAATCGGTTCACCCTCCATCATCTCTTTAATCAATTTAATTCATTTCATTAAATTATAATTATTTTTCTCTCCATTTCTTTAATTTCCCTCTTTCTCCTTCCCTTCATAAACTGACCAACCACAATTTATTTCCTCTTCTTTGTCTTCAAACTAGACCAGTTCAAGCTGAACTGGTTCAACCCCTTTATTTTTCATTTTTCGCTTACTCTCCATTTTTTCAGTCCAGGAAAAGGCGTCTGAGCCTCGACCGCATGTCAAACGAAATGTCCCAAAATACAAACAGATTCAAATGCTCCTCGTCCGCACTCAACCGCCCATCGACCACAATTCAACCGAAAGGTCAATTTACTTAACAAATTCAAATGCTACTCGTTCACACTCGACCCAAGCTCGACCGCGAGTCAACCAAAACAATCCAGAATACATTTTTACACATTTTAATCTTTAATCTAGCATTCCTTAACAATTTCCTTTCCAAATCAATCCCAATTATTATCCGATAACTTTCTTAAATAATAATCTATTGGTTACGTCCTTGGCAATACCCTGATAATTATCTAAATAATTCAAATATCTCCAATTACTTTCCAATTATTCTTATTAAATTCCGATATAAAAGGTTGGGGTATTGCATTTAATCTCGAGTCTTTTTGTTAGAATCCAAACTATCTCCCCAACCCCCAATTCTTGTTACATTTATTAAGTCTGGTCTCTCCTGTGCAATGTTTCTCTCATGCAATGTGAATACCAATACAAACATGACAGCACTCTTATGTCTATTATTATGATGCATGACAATGTTTTGCAATATTAATAAAAACAATATATATATCAATATCATTTAACTAGAAAAGAAACATATCCAATTAATCAGAGTCAATCCCAATTGCATTTTAGCATAGCACCAATTTAAACAAAAGAATAATGGTATAAGATAAAGCGTATCAATAGTCTAGCATGGAATGACAATGCAATATAACAAGAGGAATAATGATATAACATGAAGCATATCAATAGTCTAGCATGGAATGACACTTCAATATAATAAGAGGAATAACGATATAACATGAAGCATATCAATAGCCTAACATGGAATGACAATGCAATATAACATGAGGAATAACGATATAACATGAAGCATATCAATAACCTAGCATGAAAGGATAATGCAATATAACAGGAGGAATAACAATATACATGAAGCATATCCATAGCCTAACATGGAATGATAGTGCAATATAATAGGAGGAATAACAATATAACATGAAGTATATCAGTAGCCTAACATTGAATGACAGTGCAATATAACAAGAGGAATAACGACATAACATGAAGCATATTAATAACCTAGCATGGAATGATAGTGTAATATAATAAGCCAACAGAATCATTTTAGAGTAACAGAGTGACATTTCAAAAATATTTGAATAAAAAGCCAAGAACTTATTTTATTAACAATAAGGTGAGCATTTATTAAACAACAGTGAGCATTTGTTATGATAGTGAGCATTTATTACGACAGTAAGAATTTGGAGCATTTATATAGTATGAATAATAATAAGGCAGAGGCAAAAGTTGGAGAAATTAAAAAGGCCAAATAATGAAATAATAATTAATGACCCAATCCAAGGCAATATAACATGAGTAAATGGATAGAGGCATTAACAATACTAACTCACCAATTGTAACGACCTGAATTTTCTTAAATCGTTAGAATGCGTAAAAATTTGAAATTTCTTTCTTTTTAAAACAAAACGTATCAGAGTGCGTCTAACCAGATCACTATCGACTCTTTCTTCAAACTCGTTATGAAAAACTAATTGATAAAATATGCGGAAGCGTTGTAAAATAAATCCTTGTAAAACATGGCGGAAGCATAAATCGTTTAAAGAAGAAACTAAACAATTGAATACAATTTAATGAAACTTAACGTATTTACAACCGTTCCTTATTTTACTTCTTAGCCTAGCCAGCTCTGAAGCTTGTTTGTTTAAATCCTTCACCTCTGCTTTGTTCGTCGTTCTCAGATGACTCTATTATTATCTGTTCGTCGTTTGTACCTACACCACAAGCAATACGTGAGCATAATGGCTCAGTAAGGAAAAGGATTAAAACAATTATACTTATGACTCTCTTTAGTTCTTTTGGAATGGGGGCCACCCAAACCAATTCTTTCATTACGTCCGTTCGTTTGTTCATTCATTCGTTCGTTATTCGTACTTTGAGCTGGAGATTGGAGGTTGTCCTTTGAGATGGCCTAGTTTGATTAGCTTCTAACCTCCTGTGTGCATACTAGTCCCTCTACGGACTAGATGAGGGTGTATCCTAGCTGCCAGGCTAGATCCAAACTACCCATCTACTCTAACTCCCTACCCTTTCCGGCGTATCCCGCCTTCAAGGTTTCTTCCCTTCCGGCGTATCTTCTTCTAGTGATAGGCATATCCCGCCCATCCTGAAACATTCTTTTTCCCTGCGGGCGTATCCTGTCCTCGAGGCTTTATTCCAGTGATAGACGTATCGCACCCATCCTAAATCTTTTCTATTTCCTTATTCCTTAACATTTTTCCTCACTCATGCATGTGTGAGTACCACCCCAAAGTGGCACTCCCTACGGGTTTCTATTAACATGATGCATGACCATACATTCTCGACCTAACATGATCCATGATTCTCAATAACATAACTTTAACAGAATTGAAGTGCGCGTTTAAAGTAATTTAAAGCACATATAAAGAAAGCAATGCATATAATAGATGGAAATAACTGCACACCACTTAGAACAAATACAATGAATTAAAACAAGGAAAACATGCTCGAATTAATAGAATAATATCATTTGGAAATGAATCGAAAAAATACTATCCATTAACATGTAAATTATCCTAGTCCATTTACATGCTCCCTATATTTATTATTCAATGTGATTATTCTACTTAGTTACCCTAGGTGATTTACATGCTCAAGTTTGATTGCTTTAATTATGTTCGCTAGTTCGTTAACATGCTATCGTAATTATCTAAATTCTTTAACATGCTTGAATACAATTAATAAATGTTAGTCTAGTTGTCCAACATGGTCACATTAACTAATTACCTTGGTGGATTAACATGCCACTATTTGATTTAAACAACAGAAGAATTAACAAACTTAGTTATATGCTCAAAGCTACTCAATTACTTCAGCTAATTAACATATGGATAATTAAACGTGCAAGCTAGGTGAAACATGCCATGATTATCAAACTAGTTGACTTCTTTAGGTAGATTAACATGCTCAACTAGTTATTAACATGCTTGATTAGTTAGTTTACATGCATAACTAGTTAGTTAAATGCTCTAGTAAGTTAATGTTTAGTTAATTACTCCAATTAAGTAAATTGTGAATAATTGTTAAACATATTAATTAATGCTCACTAATTAAACGTGGTAATCACTAAACACGCTCAAAGAAATAACAACACTACCAAGTTAGGGTAACTTGCTCAACGAATCACTAATATACTTAACATGCTCAGTTGATCAACAAACTCTAGAATTGAATTACATGCTTTTATTATAGTTACTAATCCTACTTAAGTTTAATAAAAGATAACATGTTAGTGTTTATATAACATGCTCAAGAAGTGATTAATAACTATTAAGTAAACTCAATGTCTAGTTAACATGCTTAGTTTATCAATTTGATTAACATGCTCAAGTAATACTATTTAATTAACAAGAAGCTCAACTATATATAGCAGGATATATATGCATTGCAAGTAGATAACTAACATAAGGATTATTAAGCTACAAATAGCAGAAAAATAACAGTAATGCACTAATAGCAGTGAGGAAGTAAATATATTCGTAGAATCTTCATAATGAAACTCGTTCATTTGTCCTAAACTGTCATCCTACATTCTTTCATTCGGTTCTTCATTTAGTTCATCATTCTTAATGAAATCATAGTAAAATTAACAGCCAGGTAAAGCAAATCATAGGAAATGAAATCACAGGAAATCAAACAAGGCATTATCAACTAAAATAAACTAATCAGCAACTAACAGTAGCATTACAAGAACCCAACGTAAACTCACACACTCTACTTGTGGTGTAGGGCCTCCAAATTGCCAAGACACACCCAAGTTCCTTACCTCGAAACGTTTACGCATAGTGCACCAATTGCTATTCTTCTCCTCTTTCCACACCTTCACAATTCAATAACATCATATCATTAATCACTTCTCATCAAATTCTACACACTTTAACACTTAACAAATCCAATATTCTGAGTCCAACTGAGAACAAAATCCCAAAACCTCAGCCGGACTCTTCTCCATAGCAATGCTAATTCTAACATATTCATGCTTCACATATTATCGTAATAGCCAAACTAATACAACAGTGCACATTACCTCCATGCTTAGCAAGAAATTACAGATTACTAACCAACTTATCAACTCAACCATAGATAACAGATTGGTAGCTTAAATCCAACAACCAACACCAGAAACCATTCTAACATAACTATGTTCAAGTGATAAAATGCAGGAAACTTCACTGACATGTAGTAGTAACTAATCCAAGTCACAAATCTCATCCTGATAACTCATTAAAAAATTCTTAACTGAACAACTGAAACAACTACAATGATCTAAGACAATACCTAATTTCAACGTTGGACTTATCATTCGAAACGGAATCCAAAGACTGAACAATAAGGGAGTTAGTTCTACTCGAAACAGATGATCAATATCCATCAAAGAATTACGATTTATCATTTTTCTGCATCCAATAATATACTTCAAATTAACACATCCAACACAGCACATTAAATAGGCCACAACAATGTTCTCTTAACAATCACAAAGTCCAACCCATCAACAAATAATAGATTAAATGTCTACACTAAACAGATTCACAAGGGCTTAGCTCAAATGAAATACAGCCCATCAATTAGCAGCATAACCCATTCTAAGTCACAGTTGAAAGGGAGGGGGTTCATACCAGCAGAACGGCCGAGAGCAACATCCAAGTCTTCAGCTCTCACACTTCTCCAACGTAGCTCACCCGGAGAGCTTCTCCCTGCACAAGCCATCCTTCCTGTCTTGGTCTCCATATTGTAACACTAGAGAGGGAATTACTCTCTGCCATAAATAAAGGAAGAGAGTACAAGCTCTCTCATGCCCGACAATCCCACTGCAGACTTCTTAGAGTGTTCCCACGATGATTCCATGCTGGCAAGGTTGTCTGCATAGCAAAAAACATTTTTCCCAACCGGTCAAGCTGGACCGGGTCACACAGCTCACCTGCATCCCCACCAGACGCCGGAGTACCACTGCCAGCCGCGAATCTGCACTGCAACGCCTCCAATCAGATACCAATTCAGAAGAAATACTAAGGAGGGAAACCATACCTCTATTTGTCGTCGAAAACAAAACCCGCGGAGGTCCCGATTCTGAGCCCTATTCAGAGCGTTCCACCGAACGAACCAGCGTGGTTCATCATCGCCGGACAACACCTCCTCAGTCGCCATTGTCGTCTCCTCGCCGTGGACCTCGTCGTCACTCACCCATTCCCCAATTGCCTCTTGCCCTCTTGCCTCTGTCCCTCTTTCTCCCGCTGTGTTCCCTTAGTGAATGGCCGAAGGCCATTCATTTAATTGGTCAAACAGGTTCACTTTTAGTGAACCGATTCTTCCCCTCTCCACATCATTAACCCAAATTAATTTAATCTATTAAATCCCTTTTTATTTTTAATTCCCTAACAGTCCAATTTAAATCTTAATATTCTCCTTTCTCATTTCGTCAAATGGGCGAAGGCTAGACGAAATAAGAAGTGCTGAACCAGTTTAGTTATTTAACAACAAATCCCACTTACAAATATTAACCCAATTAATAACGTGTATATCATAATTTGACTTAATTAATATTTATTTTATTAAATTAGTATTTATCCTAATCACCTTAATTCTCCCCAAAATCCTTAAATCTTACGAATACGTCTTTGGTAATACCTCGATAAATATCCGATAAATCCAAACACCCCTAATTAATTTTCAATTATTCTTAATAAATTTTAATATAGAAATTCAGGGTATTACACCAATTATGAACATCCGACTAAATTTGAAGCAACAAAGATATTATTAACAGCTCAAAGCAATAGAAAGAGTATAAACAACAGAGAACCAAACGTGCAATTAACACTGAGAGTTCAACTAACGACTGACAACAATTAACATTGGAGTATTCAGCAACTACACAATGAACTAATCTAGGCATTTAGTAATAGAGAGTGATTATCATATAGTAGAGAAGTAAAATAGAGAGTGATTATCCAGGGCAATTAGCAACAGAGAGTGATTATTATGTAGCAGAGAAGAGAAACAAATTAAATCAAACAGACTCTGTTTTGTGGTGTTGGGCCTCCTCTGGCCATGACTTGCTTAATTCTTACCACATTGGAGATTTCAAGCTGATGAACTCCTCACAGCGATAAAGTCACAGTTTCCACCAAGTAATCCCAACCAACAGCAGCTAAAATCCCTCTCTTTCACACACACAATTTCACAGAAAATGACAGAGTGTTTTTCCATCTCCTTTCTCTCACACTCTCTCAACTCACCTTCTCTATTCTCTCTTTTGCTTCCTCTCAGTTAGTCGCTGCTATCTATAAATGTGAAATAAAAGGAGAAATAACCACAAGCACAAATGCTTCCCATGCGACTGCCTTCAATATTTCAAGTCAGGAAATGAGACTCTGGGGAAGGGTAATTGGCAAACAGACACTCCGTATCAAGGGTACAGGTCCACTGAGTGATTGCCACCTAAAAAGTATGTTATCACATTGGTTAAATCGAGATAAACCATCGAGAACGTCATGAAATCGCCGCTGAAGAAAATCCAAAATTTGCCATTTTGTTTGGGATCGATCGACTGCTACAGTCGACCAGACATCTCTGGTCAACTATAGCAATCGATCGATCCGATGTGTTTCTACCAAAGATCAAAATGCGGCGTTTCAATTTCTTTTCTTTTATTATTTTTATTTTATTTCAATTTAATTAATTCCTTTTTCTATTTAATTACTTCCTTTTTAAATTATTCCCCAAATAATCCTAACCAATATTCTCACTTAACCACTTCTAATAATTTCCTTTAATAAATCTTTTATAATTATCCAAATAATCCAATTACACCTAAATAATTTCCCAATTGTCCTTTCTAAATTCCGTTACAGGAAATCGGTGTATTACAAAGCCTAATGTTTAGCAAGGAATATAATGAAATGCAATGCTCAATGTGTGCTTATGCAGTATGTCTTAGAGAAGAACCTATCTTCTCTGTCTTTTAGTTTACATTTCGCTTATCAGTCCAAGTGTTGAAGATTTCTGGTATAAAAGAAAGGATACATCCTCTGGTCCTTGTGGGCTTAACCGTCTCTCCTTACTTACATGGGACAAGCTGTATCCAATAAGGGTGTTACCACCAAGGATCGTTACCTATTATCCCGAACCGCCCATTTACATTTATTTCATTCATTTCATTAAATTGCCATGCTTATGTCAACATTTTCAAAAATCATAATTATGATGCATATATGTCATACGATGTTCAATCCACAACAATTAACTGAACATACAGAATAGGCATAGCATTACAACAGTGAAGTAACAATTCATGGCTCAAGAAAAAGCTCCCATCCTTATCCTTTAGCATTTTATTAATAACATACTGAAAACAAATAAGAAATCCATTATATTAGAAAATGACTATTAACATAATGGTGTAAATATCAGTAGAGAGTAACTCACACACCGCAGGGAGGAACACACAAATAAAGAGAGCAAGTCACTGAACACGACATTAATCCAAAACAACCACAATAATAGGAGGCAGTGGAACACTAATAAACCATCTCCGTTACCTATTTCCCACAGCAGAGTAAAGAACCATTTAACTTTTAACAAGAAATTATTAAGTGAATTATTTGACACAATCAGCTTCATATATTTTTCATTATCCAACACCTCATGGTCAATAGTAAATCATAGAGCATTTTCTTACTTCTCCATCATACTATAAATGAGAGTAACAAAAATCATTTAACAGCAGCAGATTTACATTTCACAGCAAGTGAACAAGGCAACATTTAAACAACTAACCAAGTCCTAGGATGTAGGCCTCCACTGGCCAAACACACATTCTATTCCTTACCTCACTTGAAATTAAACCATGTACAGAACTTTCTTTTCATACTAGTAGCAACACCACATGAGGTAGTTCACGCTTTGGAAAATCCAAGGCAGTGCACTTCTTTTTTCTCTCTCACACTCTGTTTCTCTTTTCTATCTCTTGCCTTTCCTTCATCGTCTCTGTAAATGAAAAACAATCAAGAACACTTCTCTCCCTTCCTTTTGCCTTCGTTTTATAAGCAGAGGAGAACCTTCCTAGAGAAGCCTCTGCTGATGGACGTTCACCTACCACCATGAGGTGGCACAACACATAAATGCCACATGGATAATCTTATCATTTTTAGGAAAATTTCACTAGGAGAAGCAGAAGTTGGGCGCTGCTAAATAGCTATTTTTTTGAAATTTTGTGTGGGAATGGTCGATCCCAGGATCGACCACTCCGCTATAGCTAGAATTTCAATTGTACAGGTTGATCTTGGGATCAACCTGTCTACCGTGTTCTCGCCTACAAATTCCAAAGGTCGATTCTAGATCGACCTTTCCTACATGGTCAATACTCTCCTACACCTCAGCCATTTTCTTTTCTATTCCTTCATCATTTCCACTTCAATTAGGTTATAACTTAATTTATTTAACACTACTTCTCACTTAATTTTCATGCACATATTTACCGCATTATATGCAATGTACCACACATTATTACAGAACGTATTTCATTTTTAGCAAAATATATATTCCAAAACATTCTTTACATTATACATATAGGAATTTATCTGGGTATTACAACTATTTGTATATTTGAGAGGATGAATCATCTTAATGTTTTGGACGTTCTTGGTATCAAAACATCACGAGGCTATCCTGTGCATCTGTACATGCAAAATGGGTAATAGGGTATTGACAACATATCCTTAGATGATATGCCACAAATTTCCTCTATTCACAATCGGCATGGTGATTCTCTAATGATTCTTTTTGTGTTTATTTTGAAGTTTCTCAAAGGGGAAAGAGGTTCAATTACATTTATCAAGTATCCAAATATATTTTGGTATTATTCAAGATAAAGCATAAGTGGAAAATCAAGTACAAGATTATGTGACTTAGGAATTGGCTTGGTACTTGCATAAACCGAACCTAATCCTAATTTAATTGCTTTTCTTTTATTGTGGGCTATTTATATCCCACTAAGACTTAATGAAAGTTTACTTTTTGATGAATTAAACCCTTTTTAGTTGTGGATAACCTTTCTCCCTCTCTTGGATTATTGTTAATCTTTTTGATTGAAACCTTAAAGTTCAAGTGTTATGAGAATTACTTGAGCTTGTTTATTTCTTGCAATCTTCTAGCCAATTTTGATTGGTGAACTTGATCGAAGATTGTAATCAAACTCTCTTTTCTTGTTGGTGAGAGTTTCATTTTGATTAATCAAAATGAAGTTCTTTGGTGGAATAGAAAAGTTATAATTTTAGCAACTTTTTCCCAAGCCAACCGGTCACCCAATTAAAGTTCATTTGGATGATTGAATTTCATCTAGAAGTGACGTATTTCAAACTTGTGAATTTTTAACCACTCTTTAGACTCTAGTTGACCGTATGGATCTGAAACTCTCCCAAACCCTAACCATTTTACATCATTGGGTTTTGAATCCCTATCGTGATAATGGATAATAAAGCGGTGATGACGCACTCCTTGGGTTTGTATCTCTAAACCTTCCCAGGGTGTTTAGTCACACGGATTGGAAGATTGCTAGTCATTGATTTGTTTGCTGGTCTAGTACCTTTCAATTTAATGGGTGGTTCAATAGCTTGGAGCTATGCTCGTTAGCAACCCTTGTGAATTTGGATATGACAGGTGGCTAGTTGGAGAGTAATTCATCATCGGCAATCTTATCTATTATTTGATTATACGTATGGTGTCTCTGCTTGGCCTTCGAATCGCAGATGCCCTTTTCTTTAGACTCATGAGATGTTGCTATTGACAGATGGCTGCCTTTCTGTGCTGTATGTTGGATGGATCCCTATGTGACCATTACTTTTCATTGATGTCATTTTTTGATGAAAAATAATGCAGACCTATTTTCATGATATAGTTGTCTATGTATACAATGCGTTTTCTAAAAAGCCTCATCGACTGCCTGTGGGCCTTGTTTTTTGATAAAATGATATAGTGATTTTTAAATGTGGTTTAAAAGTCCATGTACAATCATAAGATGCATGAAACCATGATTTTTTGAAAGAAAGGTAAAGTCAGTTTTCTCATTCAGTGCATTTAGTATAGATTTTCCTTACTGAGCTGGTCACTCATCCCTTGACCTATATGATTTTTCATTGGTTTAGATCATGAGGGTCAGTGTCTTCTTGTTGTCATCGGTGAGGGTCTTTTCTTCTTATTTTAGTTTTGGTTAAATTTCGTTACTAAATGGTTCCTTTTCCTGCATAGTGTTTTTCTCTTTCTTATTTTTATGCTATCTTTAACTCTTGTAATCATTCTGTGATTCCTGACCCATTTGTTTGGGGCTTTGGGCTTAATTTTATACTAAGACTTATGTTACCAACCTAGCCTTCGATTGGGTGATTGGGTCCTCTCTGATGATTGGGTTGCCAGACCTGGCATTTCTTTTAGGCCCAACTCTAGGTTGTGACAGTATTCCTAGTTTCAATGCCAATTTCTGAGGGAGTGTTTGGCTGTCGGCGTGGCTTTTGCGTATCTTTGAGATAAGGATTTTTATATTGCACTACATTGCATCATGGTTTTCAAAATTCTATTTTGTGAGTTGCCACATATGAAAATCCAACATGGACTATTCTTGTCATGACCTGTTTTTCATTTATCTTTTCATTCATTATTTGTCATTTGTTTTGTTTTTCTTTTAAAACTTGTGAAGTGAAAATAAAAGCAATAGCCGAAGCCAGATACAATTTAAAACACACATGTTTCACATTAAAAGCATTAAAGCATTTTTAACACACTTAATATAGTTTACATTACAACCATAATTTAGTGAGTCACAACCCCAAGGTCAAAATGAGCCAGGTAACAAAAGTGCTCATCATGGTCATGCTCCTCCCACTACAGTTCTTTTCTATCACTCTGTATGTACTTCATTCGGATCATATTCCTCACCTACATCACAAGAATATACTATGAGCCTAATGCTTAGTAAGAGATAGAATGAAATGATCAATGTATGCTTATGTTGACTCAATGCTCATGCAATTCATTTGAGAAAAGAACTTATCTTTTTTGTCCTTCAATTTAATTTCACTTAACTATCCAGATGTTCTAGATTATTAATCCAAAAGAAAAGATACATCCTATGGTCCATGTTGGGCTAAACCATTACTCAATCCTGACAAGGGATGAGATACATCATTCATAGTTTTCCCAAATAGGATCGTTGCTGATCTTCCTAACTTTCAATGCCTATTTACGTTTATTCAATCCATTTCATTTGCATTGCAATGCATATGCATACTCTAACATTATCGTCTTATACTCAAATTATGATGCATGACATGTATACATTCCATTGAACTTTTAATATATGTGCAACAGTTTATCATCAAATTACAATCAAGTAGCACATCAACAATATTTTGAAACAACATTATCAATCTACCAAAACAATAACCAAACAACATTATCAATCTACCAAAACAATAACCAAACAACATTATACACTAGTAACTTGTGATCTAGACCCTAATGGTCATACATATGCATATCTCTTACCTTGTTCCTTGTAGAGTTTCACACTTGAAGTTCTTTTTTGTACAACAATACCTTCATAGTCAATAAACATACATTAAAAATGCAAGATAGGATCATAATCTTTTAAACATGCACTCTAGGGTATTCCTCGTAATTTTTAGCTATGTTCTAACAATCCTAACTTTCACAATATTTAACCAAATTCAATAATTCCAAGATCTATATCTCATTTAAGATGTTCTTAATAACATATCCAAATGGCTTAACATAAAAATTTCGTGAAGGCATTCAATAATTATTAAACATCTACCCTACTCGGTTTAGCCTTCATCTTTCTATCATACTTCCATAATCTCATAAAAACCCTTAACAAAATTATGGTAGAATTTAACTTACCTTGAATTTTCATAGAAGAAGAGAAGGAGAAGGCTAGAAAGCTTTTTGGAGAGAACTCTTTCCTTTCAAGGTTCTAAATCTTCTAAGACTTACATTTCTTAAGTTTTCCCCCCTCACTTTAACACCAAGTAGGAGGTGTTACTGCACAGGTGATCCCTGAAGTCCCTACCTCCCAAAGCTTCCAATTAGAATACGACATCTTATTAGAATCCAGTCGACTTTTGGTCTTTTGGTCAATCACTATCCTTCGGGTGATCGACCGCAAAACAAGTCTGAAGCTAAACTCTACATTTTCTTTAGAACACTAGTCGATCACTTCCTTTAGAAGATCAACTGCAAATCGCGAATGTTACAATCTGTGTAGACACCAATCATTCATCGAATGACCATAACTTCCCAATTTTTACAATCTGTATAGACACTGATCAACCGCCCTTCTCCAACCAATCAACTAGAATCTATCGACTTAACAATTTGAATAGACATAGGTCGTTCATCGATCGACTGCCAAAAATCCTTATTTTGGAATTTGTATTGAAGTTGATCAACCGTTAAACCTATTGATCGATCGGTATTACCTCGAGAGCTTCTAGTTTTCATTCCTATGTACAACCAGTCGATGATTCCTTCATTTGAACAACTACTTCCTTCTCCAAAGATCCCATAACCCTTTGAATTTCACTCTTCCTTATGCCCTAACACAAGATGGTCAAACACACATCACATATCATAATTCCCAACATAATCAATTCATAAATCACTATATTCAAACACATTTCATTTATCAAAGAATACAACACACATAATTCTTTACATTGAATGCATAGAGATTTTCTGGATATTACAATTCAACAACACATCTATTTTTATGTTTTATGTATGTTAGTTTTACATGTTTATTTTATGCCATGGTTTATCATTTTGATATTGTAACATCTTGAAATATTTTTTTTCGATGTGATAATGAAATTGTGTCATCTGAAAGAAAACTTAATAAATGAAAGCAGCGAAAAACTATAGTTAATATAAAATCTGACAACTTACAAAACTCACATTTATTTGAAATTAAAATACCAAGTGTCCATCCAATATCCATAAAACTTGATATTTAAAACAAGGATTCTAGAAAGAAAGATAAACTTAAACAGATCAACTTAGTTGCTAGACAACCTCCAAGTTCACTCATGGAAACCCATCTTTTTTGACTCGTCGACATAAACATCTTCAATAGCTTCAATACCTACACCACAATGTTCAAAATATAAGCCTAATGCTTAGTAAATAAAGGACTAAATTAATTATTCACTTTAACAAGTTTATTCTTATGCATCTGTAAATCTACGATATTCACAGCAACTATACAACAATATCACTGACACACCATGGAATGCCAATGTTCAACCATGGTGGAGGCTATGGTTGATGGTTACTCTACAATTTGGATGCCCAAAATGATACGTCAATAACTTTCAATCAAGAGTACCAATTGACACCAATTTTGGAAGAGATGTCCAAATAGCAGAGAATAAAAGCTCCACCAAAATCATACCCAAACTCGTTACGACGCAGAAGTTGTGTGGACAAAAGTACACAGTTTGAAAGGGTGAAAGAAACAAAGTTTTGAATACCTAAATTGAAGAGTCTCTAACTTTCGCTTTAGAGAGCCAATTAAAATCAAATTTGGAGGGTGCATAAAAATAACAGAGGCAAAGATCTCCACCAAAAATCACACTTAACATTGTACAGACACAGAAGTTATACTAAAGAAAACCCACTGCCAGAAATGGTGCAAGTAAAATTACAGTTCTGGACATTATAATGAAAATGGCACACAATCACCAATCCACGCCCAATCAAGCTCAAATTTCATACACTTTGCTTCAATCCAATAAAGAAAAAAATATTAAAGTTCTAGAACTAGAATCACAAGACAAGTTAAAAACAAAAATGTCAAACTTACAAGCTGGTCTAATACTAGCTTAGCCGGCGATATTGACTTCAATGGGTTCATTATGCAAGAAACCACTCCACCTTGTTTTCTCCTGGTTTTCAAAATGCTCATGCTTAAGATGAACTCAGGGCTTCACTCCAAGAACAAGTCAAGAATGGTGAGTGAAACGATTTTTGGATACAAGCTTCAGTTAGAAACTTAGACAAGTAGCCGTGAGTTTGAGAGGGAGAATCCTTTGAATGAAATAAGCTTTAGCTAATGTAATTCCAAATTAGGTTTTAGGGTAGCCTTAAGGAAGGTTAAATACTTCCTTAAGAGTTGTCCTAGTACGAAGATTACAAAAATACCCCTAAGGGGAATAAATTTGGCATGAGTGCTTAGCTAACACACTAGTCGAGCACTAAATGTCCAAAGTTCAAACAACCAACAAATAATAAAAAATACATCCAATCAGCAATTTTACAGCAAAATAAAGGTTCAATGACGATGTCAAACCATTTAAGGAACATGTCTTCAGCTAGGGGTCCTCCTTAAACCTCAACAACATGGACTTCAAGGGTGTCTTGGGTGCTTTATGTTAGCCGAGTGTGTGCAAGAGTGCTCCAAGTGAGGAGGTGTTTTGGCATCACCTTATCTTCATGTTTAGGTTCCTTTTCATGTCCTTCTAACATGATGCTACCGGTAAAATAATAGCTTGTTAAAAGATTAAAGATCATCTTGGCTCGAAACCAAGTAATCGCTCTCTGTGGTGCATTATCCTCTTGGGGTGATTGAGGATTTGATCTTAAATTGAAGGTTTGGCTCACTTTTCCTTTTCTTCTTCAACATCCTCCTCTCCACACCTCTGAATATTAACTTGAGCCTCGAGACTCTTCTCAATTATAGACTCCACCTTTCCAAGCATGGATGTCACCATTTTGCACATTTCCAAAATGAAACACCTTTCTATAATCTTGCAGTCTTCTTCACGCATGTGTGATTCAAAGATCAACCCCTTCATTGTCTCATCTAGATTCACCTTGCCCAAGTAGCTTGCTAGACTTTCACCATGGATTTCATTCACTATGGATTCCAAGAAACCACACGTTGGTACATTAGGATTGCCATCTTTCAAGAAAACATCTTCCATGGGATCATACCTATCTTTGAGCTTATATGTGCGCAATTTACTCATATGACCAGAGCCCTTATCATTTACATACAGCCTCTTAATCCAAGAAAACCCAAAAATTTTGGCATTTAACTTAGTTAGGAAGGAATACCTTTGTCTTGGTGCATTGATCATTAATGTCATCTTCTTCTTTTAGTGCTTGATCTCATAAAGTTGATATTCTAGTAGGTCACTTCCAATCATAAGTAAAGTAGCTTTTTTCTTCTCCTCATAGTCTTTCTTAATTTGATCGGGTTGTAGAGGAGCTCGCCTTATAGTTCTTTCACCACTCTTGAATGTGTAATAATTTGAGTGACTGTCATGGGAAGCCTTTGTATGGAATTGCCATGGCCTCCCAAGTAGAAGATGGCTTGTACACATAGGTGCCACACACATAGTGCTTCATCAACATAATTCCCATGGTAAAAGTAACCTGAGCTTGTATAGAGATTTGAACATCTACTCGGTCATTTAGGCATCCTAGTTTGTATGGTGTTGGTTGTAATGTGGTGTCAAGACCAAGCTTCTCCACTAACTCCATAGATGCCACATTTGAGCAGCTTTCCCCATCAATTATCAAAGAACACACCTTGTCCTTAGTCAAACATCAACTATGGAAAATATTTTCTTATTGGCAAACATCTTCTTCACGGATTTGGTTGGTGAGAGTCCTCTGAATATCCATTAGAAGTAGACCTTCTTGAGCATAATAGGTTTCTTCTTGACGTTCAACTTCTATACTTAGTGCTTTCATAGCTTCATCTTCACTTTCTTTTTTTTTTTTGTATCACTCCTCATCAACATAACTAGCTTGTTCGGGCATTGTGAGGCAATGTAACCAAGGCCAAGACACTTGGAGCACTTGATGTCCCTTGACCATGGTTTGGTGGCATCAATACTATATTTCTTTTCTTTGATGTCCCTACCTTCAAGTGCCTTAAAGTTGAGTTTCTATCATCATTCTTTGCTGGAGGTTCATAGGGAATGGCATTTATTTGATGAGGCTGAGAGGTTGTCTCCTTCAATCTTCTTTTCCTTTGCCTTTCAATCTTTAATGCCAAATACACAATGTCATCCAAAGTTTCGAAGGGTTATATCTCCACCACATCTCCAATTTCTTTGTGAAGCCCCTTGATGAACCTTGCAATGGTTTGCTCTTTTGGTTCTTCCAAGGCACATCTAATCTTCAATGTTTCAAACTCGGTTAAATACTCCTCCACCGATTGTGTACCATGTTTGAGGTTTTGGATTTGGAGGAATAATTCTTGTTTATATTACATAGGCACAAATCTCTTTTTCATTAGGGATTTCATGGTCCTCCATCTCTGGATATCTTCATACCCTTCCCTTCTTCTTTGAGCTTTGAGATCTTTTCACCACAAGCTAGCATAACCCGCAAGCTCCAAAGTGACCATTTGTACTTTAACCTTTTTGGTATGGTTATAGCATTCAAAGACCTTGTCCACCTTCTCTAACCAATCCAAGAATTCATGACCATTGCTTTACCCTTGAAAAGTTGGAATAGAGACTTTAACATGCCTCTTATCATCTCTAACAAAAGATCTTCTTTTCGGGCAAGCCAACTCCTCCACATCGGTTTCTAAAAATTTCTCATCATTGCTACTTACATCTCAGCCCCTTGATTCAATGGATGTACCAATTCTTCTCGTTTACCTAGGGGTTCTAGGACCCCTCACATTCACATTGGAAGGCTCCTCAAGTCTTTGTTGAAGTTTGGCCATCATCCCACGAATTTCATCAAGTTGATGCTGAAGACTAACATCGGCCTTGTCTTGTTCTTTCTCGGGTGGCAGATTTGTGGCCGACATTATGTCTTTGTTTTGAGCATTTTGGACACCACTTCTTGTGTTCATTTACAAAACGAAAAGTAGACTTACAGGGTTGCAAAAACAGGGCACTTGTGCTCTGACACCAAATGACGCACCACGGGGTGCTAATGTTCAACAATGGTGGAGGGTATGGTTGATGGTCACTCTAGAATCTGTATGCTTGAAATTATGGAATGTACTGCCCCAAAAATACGTTTAGAAAAATAATAAGTTGAGGTATAATTATATCAATTAATCGGATAATTATTGAGGATTTAATGGAAGGAATTTAATAGAAGTGGTGAGGTGGGAGGTTTGAATAAGATTAATTAGGGGCAAATTAAATAGGGAGTAATTAAATAAAAGTAGTAATAGAAATAAAATAAAAAGACTAAAAATAAGAATTTATTTTTAATGGAACGACGATGTTTGGAGAAGAGGAAATATGTGCTGTGGCATTTCGGTGGATGCTGCGGTCGGGACACAGTCAAAGAGTTTGTATGACATTTTGTGGTTTTCGGATGAAACGCGGTCGAGGGTACGGATGTGATGCACGACCAAAAAATAATAGGTTTTGAATCTGTCAAATTCATCAATTTTATGGTCGAGTCATCGGTCGGCACGCGGTTGCAAGGTCCGACCGAAAACACAAAACAAAGGCAAAATTGGGTATTATGTCAGCCATTTCTTTTCTCCTCCAATGAAAATTTCTCTCCTCTCCCGAGACGATGATGAGCTTTCCACATGATCGACCTAGAGTGGACCACCCCCCTTTGAATTGGGTGATTGTCCCTTCAACTCTGATGTCTAGCTTGAGTTTCTCTCACTATCTCTCTATATATCTCTCTCTCACTCTCTCACTCTCTTTGTGTCTATAAGTTATGGGCAAGGGATGGAATGGTGGAGGAATTCTACAATTTCTTAGTGCTAGGAGTGAGTAAGTAAGTGTGAGGCATAATGTTGCTCTTCTTCTTGTGAACGAGAATGAAGGAAAAATCTTTACATAACAAATGTCGATGCAAAGTTGGTCAGTGTAGGTCATGCATTATAGGACTTTTTGTGGTTAATTTCTGACTAAGTTTAGTGTTGGTTCCTGCATCGGTTGTTTACTGCTAATCGTCAATATGTTGCTAAGTTGGTTTCTATTTTTGGTTACTTGCTACTGTTAAAGGAATAAAAGTTGGATGAAAGAAATTTGAAGTTATGTTTGTTGGGTGACTTGTTATAGCCGATCATTGCTTTTTTGAATAATGTTTAGTTAAATACCGTAAAGTAGCTAGCACGTTAAATGGTTTAAGTCACTGTCTTTTATTGGATGAAGAAACGGGATAGCTACTGTCTTTCATGGCTGATATTGCTCTGTGAATTGTTGAGTTGTTATCCGCTATTTTTTAGATGAGTTTAACCTGTGTTAATTGTAGTATGATGAAGAAGTAGGAATGGTACTCTGAAATTGAATGTTGTTTCCTTGACATCGAACTCGGCATTGAGTACCTACTGCGATTTGTTAACATGCTGTGAACCAAACACTATCATGAATAATTGCTGAAAGATGGTTATGTGCTGAAGAAAGAAGTTGATTATTGTTAACGAAATGGGGATGGAGAAACAGAACTATAATCTGTCACTATTGTTGAAAATGTTAAGTATTATATAAGTTGGATTTTTTGTAGATTAACTAAAGTACATTTGCTTCTTGAAACTACAACATAATTTACTCCCTATGAACCCAAAATAGGAAGTGCTCCATGAACATCAGGATGTGATATTTTATTGAATAACCTATAATCTGCCTTTGGTTAATTAGTAGACAATTTCTTTGTAGAGATGTTAATTTCCCTTAGTTAACAAATGTTTAGTTTAATGCTCCTTATAAAATATTGATATATTCTGTACACTGTTATTGATGGAATATCATGATGAACTAATTTAATTTTGTCGATATACTGCGATGAACTGTTGAATTGAATATGAACTGGCATTCATGCATCACAATAGGGGTTATGAAAATGTAAAATATGAATGACATGATAAATGAAATGAAAAAATAAATGTAAATGGTCGTGAGGGTGTTCGGGAGAGAGGGTGATGGTGCTTGGTGGTGACACTCCTGATGGAAATCTCCACTTATGTAGAGGTTAGAGTCGGTTAAGCCACAAGACCAACAAATGTATCTCTACTCTTAGTCCATAAACATTAGAAAAGACAGAGATTAGATATGGTGGTGGTGAAACCCATGATGGAAATCTATTCCCAGTAGGGTTGGAGCTGGTTAAGCCACACAGACCAAAAGATGAATCCTTTCTCTGTTAACGAAATGTAAAGGCAGAAAAGATAGGTTCTTTTCTGGAGACAGACACGACAAATGAAATGAACGAATGAATGTAAATGGGCATGTGAGGGTTTGGGAGAGAGGGCGATGGTGCTTGGTGGTGGCGCCCCTCATGGAAATCTCCACTCATGTAGGGTTTGGAGTCGGTTAAGCCAACCAACAAATGTATCTCTATTCTTAGTCCTCAACGTCAGAAAAGACAGAGATTGGCGACAGTCATGGTGACACCCCTGATGGAAATCTCCACTCATGTAGAGGTTGGAGTCGGTTAATACCTAAAGGCCAATAGATGTATCCATTCTATGGTAATGAAATGAAAAGGAATAACGAAAAGACAGAAAAGATAGGTTCTTTTTGGAGACTGACTGCATAAGCGTGAGGATGAGCATGAACATTACATCTCATTCTATTTCTTGCTTGGCGTTAGGCTCATTGTTTTATCCCGTGGTGTAGGTATGCACAAGAAACAAGAGAATAGGTCATGAACAGTTGATGAGAGATTTGCATAGGCAGATCTTGTGACTTGCTAGGCTAATGGTTTGTAATGAATTTTGTAAAGGGTTGTAAAATATTTAAATTGCAAAAAGATAGAATGGTATTTCTTTAATGCTTTGTTTTAATTATATTCCATTGCGTTTCATAAAGGATTTTAAGAAAAGAGTTTTATTATTGTCTTTTAATTGGTTCACAAAATAAAAGAAAAAGTTTTAAATTTTACACGATTTTAAACATAAGAAAAACCGGATAGTTACAGTTGGTATCAGAGCTCTTGTGTTTTAAAACTGATTATGTGTATCACCTACTAGCACAAACTTTGACGTAGAAATGCTTCATGGACAATAAGTATATTTATGATCGTAGAATTGAAATTGTTGTAGGAAATTTCATCAAAACTTTTATTAGAATAGGAAGGTATGCTATTTTTGTCTTCTCTGATGCATATGATAGATGTGTATGAAAAATTGTCTTTCTTTTAAAGATTTTCCTAGAAACTGGATTTAACATAAGGCTATGAGCTGTGTTATGTGAGTGACGAAGAATCTGATTAGGAATGTAAATGGCATCTCTGTTATGATTTTAGGATGTAACTACGTTTATGACTAGAAGTAGATACTTCGTGTCTTTGGATCAAGTTGAATGGTTGATGTGATAAAAGAAAGATACTACTGAAACTGTATGGGTTTTGAGTGCAGGATGTATCAAATATATCTTTTGGGGAGTAAAGAAACAAGGGAAACTCTGCCTAAATTTTTATGGAAAAAGGGGATAGGTATAAAGTGAATCTTGCACGAATTAAATCAAGTAGATAATTAGGTGAGATTGGCTAGGTTGTAAATGTAATGACCCGGATTTTCGTAATTCCTTGAGAATGCGAGAAATTTAAAAATTTCCAAAATACTATTTTATAAAATGACATTAGAGCGCGACGCTAAACCGGATCGCTACCAACCGTTCATAAAACTCGTTATAAAATCCCATTTAATAAAATTATGTGGAAGCGTTATGAAAATCGTTTATTTAAAACCTTGCGGAAGTGTAAATAACTGACTTAAGGAAGAAATGACAAACCGGTGAAATACTATGTTTAATAAGTAAAAGTGACAATTAAATACAACTTGGAAAAACTTAATTTAAAGACATTAGTTCTCTTTTACCCTCTTTATGCCTAGCCAGCCACGAACTCCCTCGCGGTGCAAATCCGTCATCCACTGCTCTTTATATTGTTGTTCATCTTTGTTCGTCTTTCGCTACTCGTAGTCTATGCATAAACTCTACATATGGATACCTACATCTACACCATAAGCAAATGTAAGCCCGAAGGCTTAGTAAAGAAAAAGGGTTTAATGCAGTTATGAAATGCTTCTCTTCAGTCCTTTTGGAATGGGGGCACCCAAACCGATCCTTTCATTGAGCTATTTACCATTTTATTACTTTACTCTTGCTTTACTCTTACTCGTATTTCGAGCTGAAATTTGAAGGTTTTTCTCGTGCAATGGCATATTGCTCGGATCTAACCTTTTTCTTGCAATCTAGAGCTCTCGTACCCAGTGAGGGAGGGGCTCCGCCTAGATTGCAGACTATCTCTACTACCCATCCACTCCCAATTCCCTTTTTCTTCTTTTTCTTATCCAGTTTCTGTGCCGGGCTAAGCTGACGGTACCACAGAAACCTTTATTATCTTTTATGTGTTTACCCATTTTTTTCATTTTTCCTCACTCATGCATGTGCGCGTACCAGCCCATGGCACTCCCTATTAGTCTCTATTAACATGATGCATGCTCATACATTCTCAACCTAGCATGATGTATGATGCGTTATAACATAACATTCATAAGAATTGAAGTGCGCATAAGGAAAATAATTGGAATTAAAAGCGCATATAAGAAAAGTAAATAGCACTTGCATTGAAAGTAAAGCTGCTGAAATTGAAGACACATATAAAGAATAATAGGAATTGAAAACGCATAGCAATGAAGCCAACCAATAATACAAAGAGCATTTATAATATTGAATATAGGGATTAACATGCCAATTATCTAGTTAACCTCCGAGTCTATTTACATGCTTTCTACATTTATTATTCTAGGTGATCGTCCTAATTAGTTATCCTAGATGAGTTGCATGCTCAATGTCAAATTACATTAATCTAGTTGGTTGTCCTAATTAATTCACAGGTTCAAGAATGAATTATATAGTTACATAGCATATCTAACTAATTGACATGCGAACATTATTCTAGTTAGTGATCTTAGTTCATTTTATGCTCAAGAAAGAATAATGATTAAACATGCTCAGACAATTGTTCTAGGTCAATTTACATGCTCGAGACTATAATTGATTATCCTAGCCAATTTACATGCTCAATTGGCTAACATGCTCAAGTAGGGTCCAATTAAGTTAGCTACCCTTATTATCTAAGTTAACTAACATGCTCTTACAATATTGATTAACATTTAACATGCTGAACCTACCTAATTTAACATGCTTTACTAATTGATATACTTTAAGTAATGGTTAAAATGCTTGGGTTAATTTCATGCTTAAGTTGATTACTTACTCTAGTTAAGCTAACTAGCACATTCAAGAGATTATTTATGCTAGTGAGTTGATCATGTTAACTAATTAAGCATATTGGTTAATTAATTACAAACATGCTAATCTGTTAATTTCATGCTCAAGGATTTGTTATTAATTAAACAACTAATTACACATGCTCAATTTATTAATATATTGTCATCCTATTTATAACTAACATACTTGACGAAGTGATCAACAACTATGGATTGAACGACTAGTAAACACTAATTTAGTTTACATGTTTTAGTTAACTAACTTAGGATTCTAATTGGTTAACATCTAAACATGTTTGGCCTAGTTGATTAATATGCTTATTAATCTAACATGTATACCCAACAAGGGAATGGCACAACAAGGAAAGGATAGAACAGTTACGACAGCACGATCATGCAATTGAAGGAAATAACACAATTAAATGACAGCAAGTAGATTAGGTAGTACCATTCATCATTTCACTCTTTAACCATTCATTACCCTTTTTACATTCATCCTTTTTCTCTATAAAGCAATGCATTCAATCACTATACAATGTAACTCAACAAAAAGGGAAAATATCACTGAACTTAACCAAATCTACGGAGTACTAACAAATTTATGCTATCAATCAACACAGGAAATATCTAACCAACAGAGGAAATAACTACGGCACAACTAATCATAAAACTCACGCACTCTACTTGTGGTGTAGGGCCTCCAATTGGCTAAGACACCCCATTTTCCTTACCTCAATTCTTTATTGCGCATTAGCACTTATTCGCTATCCTTTTTCCCCTTTCCGATACCTTCACAATCAAAACATCTTTCATTAATAATTTTGACTTATAACTTTCATTTCCTTTTTGAATCCTAACTTGTATAATAATTCTAAGAACTTCACTAAACATAGCATATCTCAACTTTATGCTTTGAAAGAAACATTGCATAAACTATCAGAAGCTTATATCTATATTCACAATTCCATTCTTCACAAAATAACAACCCAAATAGCAGCACATAGTCAACTATCCTTCACAGAATTAAGAAACTTGAACCCAACAGGGAACAGGGTATTAAACCATTCATCAGCAAGGTTTAACTACTTACAACCAACAGACAACAAGGCAATATCTAGTTATTGTCCAAATAAAACCCAAGGTGCAGAACCCCAACACATCCAGCAGTACTGAGGCAAACCAAAGACTAACACAACATAGGTAATCCTTCCAATGACAGAGTATTTTATCCATTTATTGACCAATCACAGTAGTACACAGAAAGAAACAAAAACCAACATGCAAAATTAACCAAACAGAGAAGGAAGCTCACTAGAATCTCTCGGCCAGAGCTCTCCCAAGAGGAAGCCTCCAGCTCCTTCACACTCTGCGTCTCCCACTCTGCCTTCAACTTCTTCCTCAACTTAACCCCTAGAGAGAAATTTCTGCTTTCTGCCCAACACACCTAAGCACTCTCCAATCACCCCTCCACCTCCACTACATTTCAACGTCTCCTAGAGGGTACCCATCACCCTACCTCTTCCCCTCTATGTTGTCTAGAGTAGAGGCACTCCATACTCTATCACTGCCATCCACAACTACGATGTCTCCAATTTCTCTCCCCCGTTGACTTGTAGAGCAAGCACCAGAAGGAGAGAAACTGAACCACAAGCTGGACCAAGGCCTTTGGCCAGTCCAGCTTGAACCGTCAAATAGCCCAATGACCCAAGGTAACACCTGCAACATCCCGATGCCAAATCCCCTCTGCCGAGATGTCGCCGTCCACCAACCATCGACTCGACTCCATCCATTTGACAGTCGCTGCCCCATCGCCATCACCAACCCATTACCATTGTCATTTCAATGCCGAGCTTCACCAGGAAAGACGGAGCATCGCCGCTCTTCATGAATCCTGACACTTCGAACGTCGCCGCGCACCAGAGCTCACCCACGACGCAGTCATCCTCGTCACCGTCTTGCTCTCCCTCGTGTTGCGTCTCCCTCGTTCTCCCTATCTCTCCCTCTTCTCGTTGGGCTCTCCCCTCTCCCTCGCTCTCTGTCTGTTCTCTCCAGTGAATGGCCGAAAGCCATTCAAAATTTTTGTTCAAACCGGTTCACTCTATGAACCGGTTCATTCACCCACCTCCCAAAATTTCTTCTTTAATAAATCCTTAATGTCATTTAAATTCATTAAATTAATTTAAGTTATAATGTAAATTCATTAAGTCCATTAATTTAATCCCCTTTAGATTTTTAACCCCAAATATTATATATTTTAATTCAGTAAATTAATATTTATTTTAGTTTGATTACGTTAATTTCCATAATATATAATCTAAGAGTAAGTTCTTGGTAATACCCCAATAGTCAGTCCACATAAAAAAGTCGGGGTATTATAGCAAAGGGTAAGATAGAGGGTAGAATTATCGTGGAAAGAAAGAGCATTTGAGGGGTATAGGCTAAGCTGAATTATGAGGACGATAATTAGTTAGTCGAGTGTTTATCCACTCTATTAAGATTATTAAGAAATTTTGGAGAGATTGTTGTGGATCTTCAGTGGCGGATAGTTGAGTATTTGGTAGTGTCATCACTGCCGCATTGTTAAGCTAAGAATTTGCCTTAAATAAGGATAAGGAACCTATTTTGATTACAGTGAGGAGCTGATTTATTGTTGCTTCTAGCATAGGTTGGATTTTTGCCACGAACTGGGGATTTGGGAGATCTAATATGTTTTTAAGACCGACTTGGATTAATATTGACGATGAATTTTAACATGGTTTAGATACTCACTCTTTATCATTGTGGGTTGTAGCCTAGGTTGTGTTGAGAGTAAGATACTAGTGATCGGTTAAGATAGGAGGAGTTTAGAATGGGTGATAGAACCTATGTGGGATATGGTTTAAGTTCCTCATCTCGGATGGAACTCAGTTAAGATAACCAAGGTGACTCCAGTAACACGAATAGAATTCAAGAAGATCTCCTAGGACGAGTATTTTAACCATACAATAAAGATAAGTGAACTAGTAGAAATTGCCCAACTTTGGCAAGAAGGAATGGTTACGGAGTATGTGCGTAAGTTTGAGGCCTAGCCACTATTTGCCTCGCATCATGCGAACAATGATGAACATAAGCTACACCAGTTGTGCAAGGACATAGGGCAGAAGTTTAAAGAAGTGTTAAGATATCTGGTGTTCATGATGTGTCCTATGCGGAGATTGTATTAAAGGCTCTTGGTATCGATGAAGTAGATGATCGATTCTTGAAACAAGGCAATTATGTTATAAGGTTTCAGCCATGATCACAGTAAGTTGAGGCCACCTCCAAAGGTGTGAGGTAATTCCTTGAAGAAGGAAGCCAACAAGGAAGTTGACACCCAAAGTGTAAGAAAGGTTCTATGTTTTGTTAGAAGTGTATATGTGTAATGAATTAATTACTACCTCTAAGTTGGATTTCAACTTGCTTCCTGTAAATTAATGGATTTTGGAAACAGTTAGGTCTGCAGATCTTGATTTATGGATCCAATGGATTCTTTTAAAATAGAGGGAGAATATGATATGTGCTGAGTTAAATTGAAGGCTGAAGAATTTGTCTAAGAATTTAGGTAAAGTACTGCATGTTCATGTATAGGTGCCATTAATAATTTATTTAGATGGGAGGTGAGATTTGGAATGATTCGGTTTCCGTTTTAAGTTGGAGTTGGAAGTCTGACATATATAAGGGTTATCTATAATATAACAAAATATAGGTTTAAACGTTTGCTAGGTCGTTACTCCAAATATATTGTTGACTGGGCTACCGGGAGAATTGTTGAGGTTAATAAATTGTTGATTGAGGTTTTATTGTTTGTGTTGGACACGAAAACAGAAACAGATATGGAAACAGATACAGAAACGAAAATGAATTTTCGGAAATAGATTTTCAGGAACAAATACGGATACAGATGAAAAAGGAAACAAGATAGAACAAAGAATCTAATAGATGAAATGGTCAGTAAGCTAATGGAGGTATTGGAACATCTGATTCGACCTATGGAATGGAGTGGAGGACTAAAGGAATGGAGAAATCATCAGTGGACGGCTCCCAAGGATTTTAAGTGCAAGGATATTGACAACTAAAGCCGCCATGGTTTAATGGAGAAGTTTACAATCCAACAACAACTCAGAGGGATGGATCCAAAGAGTAAAGAGCATGTTTGAGCACGCTAAGGTCTACAAACAAGAGGAAGTTAAGAGAAAGTTATGTGTGCAGAGTTTCAAGTCGTGAAGTTTGGGGAGAGAAATAGGAAGTAGTGAAGGAAATGAAATCCAATAGTGGATCAAGGGTCAACCAGAGATAAGTGGATCAAATGGACTTTTCATTAATGATAAGTCACAAGGAGGTGGAAAGCGTGTTTAGGAAGACATATCCCTTCAAGGAGGAAACGTTGTGCCTTAAAGATCTTTGCAGTGTCAAAAGTGCAAAAGAAATTAATTCTGAACATGTTTTTCGGATTTGAAGTAATGTTTAAGGGTAATGAAAGTTTCCATTTTGCCAAAGATTGTACGGTTATGGCTTAAGGAACTGAAAATGGTTACACTGAAGGTGTTTTCTAGCATGGAGAACATGAAATGTGGTGTACGCACCTTGTGGTATAGTATACACAATTGATATTTTGGTGCATAGAGGCGTTAAGAGTGTGAAACGAGTGCTACTTATGTAAAATTCTCTCCTTGAAAATGGTGATATATAGGTAAGGAAGATGCATGGCTAGACCTAAGAGGTGTGTTAGGTGCAATAAGGTAGCTCATGTTGCAAGAATTTGCCACTCAATAGCGAATGAAAAGAAAGGAATTTGGACAAAAGCTCTTCTGACACGAGACGACCTGCAAAAGGAAGACGTGTTAGTAACCCACGAAGAATGACAGGGAAGGAGATGTAGACCTTTGATCGGATTCGGGAACTATCTAATGTTAGGTTCACGAATTCTAGATTTTCGAAGAAAATCTACCGATCGCGGGCAATGGTTCGGTTTTCCCTCGCTCAAACTCCCAATGGAAGTTTGAAAAGGGAAAACTTACGAGTTAGCTCAAGCACCACGAGCTTGCTAACAAGGAAGTCCTCTACTTCGTCTCGGATTCAAAGATCCGGGGCGGCCGCTCGACGGAGTCGGAATCTCCTCACAGGGAAGGGAAATAGTAATATATTAATCTCGTCAAAAGTTGTCTTTCAATGCGTCTAACCATGGAAATTTATAACCTAGGTGATGATGAGTAGGGGTGATGGACGGTCGAGATGAGGCAGATGATGGATGGCCAAGATGAGGCATGTGGGTGGCAATATGCAGGCTCTTGGATGAATGTGGAATGAATGGCCGAGATTAAAGCTGGTGGAAGAACATGCATGGCGTACACGTGGCAGCTCCTTGATGTTTTCTTTGGGCTTGCTCTTTCCTTGGGCTTGAAAAGGATTGGACTTAGCCCATAACTCAATCATCACCATCTAACCTAACCAACAATCTAAATGCATGAATGAGTAAAGCTCATAACCATGCTTTACCCTCACAAAATAGGCTCAATGTTTGCGATGAAAATAAAAATATGAAATAAATAAAAATATGCAGAATTGAAAGGTTACACGTTTGGGATGCCGCGAAGACAAATTCCCGTCTGATGAAGCTCATAACATTCACGTGTGTCCCAAGTCAAGACATGCACAAGTTGCTCCTTATCCGTTGGGACAACATCCCAAATAGAATCATCCTCGAAGTTAATACCTGCAAAAGAAACAAGATCATCAGTAATTTGGCTAAGTGACAGTAAGGACCTTGTTTGTGATCGAGTAATAGGCCTCGGCCCCCGAGGCATGTCATCTTCTGTTGCAACAAATGTAAATTATGATTGGAAGATCTGGATGCGATTTAGTGTTTTACTAAGTCATTGTATTTCGTGGAAGCAGAAATAAGGAAGCTCTTTGGAAGTTTTGTGTAAGGGTATGATACATGAAGTTGTTTTAGACAGTTATGTTATAACTGTTAACAGTTATTTTGGTTGTTAGATCAAGGAAGTAATTATGATGAGCAAATTTTGAGGACAAAATTTATATATGGTGGGAGGAATGTATTACACTGATTTTCCGTAACAAAATTAAGTAAGGATAATTGAAAAATTTTTATTATGGAATGTATTCCCCCAAAAATAAGTTTAGAAAAATTATAAGTTGAGGTATAATTATATCGATTAATCAGATAATTATTGAGGATTTAATAGAAGGACATTATTAGAAGTGGTGAAGTGGGAAATTCGGTTAAGATTTATTGGGGTAAATTAAATAGGGAGTAATTTAATAAAAGTGATAATTGAAATAAAAAAAGAATAAAAATAAGAATTTATTTTTAATGGAATGACGACGTTTGGAGAAGAGCAAATAGGTGTTGTGGCATTTCGGTGGATGTTGTGGTCGGGACACCGTTGAAGAGTTCGACCTAATTGCATTCAAGATTACATTTTGTGGTTTTCGGACGCAACTCGGTAGAGGGTGTGGACGTGATACTCAACAAAAAAAACCAAATTTTGAATATGTCAAATTCATCGATTTTATGATCGAGTCATTCTTCTGGACACGGTCGCAAGGTCCGACCGAAAACACAAAATAGAGGCAAAATTGGGTATTCGGTCGATGGTGTAGTCGAGACTAATGGAATGACGGCGTTTGGAGAAGAGGAAATAGGTGCTGTGGCATTTCGGTGGATGTTGCAGTCGGTACGCAGTTGAGG
The DNA here is from genome assembly GCA_022433065.1 of Begonia loranthoides. NCBI lineage: Eukaryota > Viridiplantae > Streptophyta > Magnoliopsida > Cucurbitales > Begoniaceae > Begonia > Begonia loranthoides. The sequence continues at coordinate 18,508,757 of CM039470.1, read as the reverse complement.
AGTTCGACCTAAATGCATTCAAGATTACATTTTGTGGTTTTCGGATGCAACTCAGTCTAGGGTGCGGACGTGATGCTCAACAAAAAAAACAAATTTTGAATATGTCAAATTCATCGATTTTATGATCGAGTCATCGTTCTGGACACGGTCGCAAGGTCCGACCGAAAACACAAAATAGAGGCAAAATTGGGTATTCGGTCGATGGTGTAGTCGAGACTAATGGAATGACGGCGTTTGGAGAAGAGGAAATAGGTGCTGTGGCATTTCGGTGGATGTTGCAGTCGGTACGCAGTTGAGGAGTTCGACCTAAATACATTCAAGATTACATTTTGTGGTTTTCGGACGCAACTCAGTCTAGGGTGCGGACGTGATGCACAACAAAAAAAACAAATTTTGAATATGTCAAATTCATCGATTTTACGAACGAGTCATCGTTCTGGACATGTCGCAAGGTCCGACCAAAAACATAAAACAGAGGCAAAATTGGGTATTCGGTCGATGGTGCAGTTGAGACTTCGATTGGCTTACTCGATCGAAAAGTCTACGTGATGTAATCAAGTGTTGGGATAAGTAAGAAATGTGGATGCAAAGTTGGCTAGTGGAGGCCCTGCATGTAATATCTTGATAATGTTTTCCCCGTATACGTGATGTAATCAAGTGTTGGGATAAGTAGGATATTACATTGCATATCTAGACGTGTTAAATTGTGACGTGTATTTATGGGAAAAATATTGTGGGATAAAAGTTATGTGGGAAATATGAAGAAAAGTTGGATTTTTGGAGATACAGACGATTCCAGACGACACGAGGACGAGAAATGTCATCCGTAAATGCATGGGATGCGGTCCCTACACTTTGGGACGATGCAAGACAGAAGCCTCACGTCCTAATTCGTCCCCTGTTTCTCATTGGGCACTTGCGGACGCATGCGGACGAAGGAAGACGTAAGCAATTTGAATCTGTCCAATTTTTGGACACATTCGGACGAGTACGGACGACATTTTTCATCTGAATGGAACTTTTGGACGAGTGCGAACGAAGGTGCCAACGCCATCCTTCTTCCGAATGTGCATTTTTGCCTTACGAATAGTATGTTTTGGATGATTGCGGACGAGGTCAGGACAAATCCTCGCGTCCGAAACAACCCAGACTTACGAATAAATTAGGGTTAAATAATAGAATTCTTGTCGTTTAGCCATTGAATACGCACTCAGGAGACAAGGAGACGACAAAGTCATCTCTCCCATGCTCAGCCCACGCCTTCCCTCACGTCGACCATGCCATCCCTCTCCATTTGGTGTACGGTTGTCCTCCTCCAGGTATGGACTTCGTGTTAAACCATCCCTCTCCAATTTTGGTGTTCAGCTTTTCCTTCCTATGTTAGAGAGAGTTCCAGCGAGAGAGAATTTGTTTGATGAGTTGTGAGGATCCTTCGTGAGCTGTGAGTGAGATAAGAGTTGATCGTGAGCTGAGGAGTAAACTCTAGAGCTGAAGGAGATGGAACTGTTGTTTGTGAGCAGCTGTTTGTGACCTATGGAGTGCTGTCTTTGAGTGTAGTTTCCTTCATAACTGGTACATAATTGGGTATGTCTTGGCCAGTGGTGGCCCTACCCACAAGTAGTGTGCGTGAGTAGTGTTGGTTTTCGTAGAATGATTTACTGTTGTTATTTCCTTTGTTGATAGTTTGTAGATTTACTTGCTGTTAGTTTATTCTCTACTGCAAATGCTTTACTTTGACTACTGTAATGAATGCTTAATGATTGAATGTGATAGATGCTTAGTACGTGGATGATGAATGAGCGAGCTCAGAGTTCCTTGACAATGATTCTATTCTGTTAAATGTGTTGTTATTGCTTTATTTGATATCACGATGGTTTACTATTTTACTGCTTTACTACTTTCCCTAGTGCTATACATATATTGTACTGTTTAAATTTTTCTGCGATAGCTAGAAGTTGTGATTTCCTTGTCAAATTAATTAACTAGAGTAATAACTGAATCTTAATTAACGAGAATAACAATGACCCTTAATCAAGCATGTTTCATTAACACAACTCTTTGCCTTAGCTTGTATATTAGAGTTTGTATCAGTACTTATAACAACGAACTACCAATTAGAAGTTGAGCATGTTAAATTAACTAGAATATTTAACTAGACTTGAGCATGTTAATTAACTTAACTAGAGTAATTAACTAGACTTGAGCATGTTAATTAATTTAACTAGCATAATTAACTAGAATTGTGCATGTTAATTAACAAGCATAATTGAACGACAATTAGAATAACCCTTAACCCAAGCATGTTTAATTAACTAGCTTAGCAAAATTTCTTGAGTATGTTAACTACTAGAATAATATTAGCATGTTAATTAACTAATTAATTATAACCAATCCGAGCATGTTTAACCAAGTAATCAATTACTCTAAATAACATCAAATTCCTTTGTTGATATTCTATATATTGTATTTTTCTGCAATTTCATTTACTATAACTTCAACAATTTGTTGCTTTATTTTATTAGAGAATATAGAGAAGATGAAAGAATAATGAACTAAGCATGAACGAACTAAGAGTTTCATTGACTATGTTTTTATCTTGCCTTCTGTAGTGATAGTTTCATTCTTCTTTACTCTGTCCTGTGAATACATGTTTTTGTCTTACCTTCTGAACTTGAGCATGCGTAATTAGATAAGAATAACAATAATGTTTATTCCACTAGATTACGCTAAATATGAGCGTGTTCATTAACTAGGATAACTAAGAATAGTAATTGTAATCTATCTTGAGCATGTAAATTATCTAGGATAACTAACTAGAATAATAATGGTAATCTTTCCTGAGTATGTTAAGTAACTAGGATAACTAACTAGAATAATAGATGTAATCTTTCTGGAGCATGTAAATCGACTAGAAAATTAACTAGGATAACTAGCATGTTAATAATATGTTTTGATTTCTGTTTCATTTGTGTTGTGTTCTGTAAGTTCAAACTTGCGATTCATTGTTTCAATTCATTGTATATTGTTTTGATATGGGTGTTCAATTCCTGTATTCCCTTCACGATTCGCTATTTAAGTTCCTTAATGTTCGTTGTTTGATTTCCTTACGTGTTTCTTTGTTTTCAAGTCAATATTATAATTGTTCTCTGCTATGCGCTTTCAATTTCTGCTATTCAATTATTGTCAATTACTTTTTTCCATGCGCAATTCAATTATGATTAATGTTACGTTAAACTGCATCATGCATCATTTTATTGCGAGATTGTGTCATCATACATCATGCTAATAGAAATCCATAGGGAGTGCCACGTTGTTGGTGGTACTCACACATGCATTATTTGAGGGAAAAACGTTAAGAATGAATGAAGAAAAGAAAAGAAATAGGAAATTAGGAGATGGAAGGGTAAGTACGAATCAGTCAGGTAGACAGGATTAAAAGAACATTACCTTTCCCTTGTTGGGACTGTGAGACTGTTTACTCTAGGTGGTTAAAGCTGACAAAGACTACCCTTCTGCCACAGATTTCTCCAATCTCTCGCTCGATGTACGAGTAACAAACGAATGAACGTAATGAAAAGATTGGTTTTGGGCGGTACCCATTCATAAAGAACTAAAGAGAGGCATAGCATATTGCATAAACTCTTTTCCTTATTGGGCCATTAGGCTCATGTCTTTACTTGTGGTGTAGGTACATATACGAGGAAACGATGAACATATCAAAAAGCAGGAATGAAAAATTTGCATGCGTGGAAACTTGTGTCTTGCTAGGCTAAAGGGAAATAAAAGATAAAGTGGTTTGTAATTAACATGTAATGCTTCATTTAGTATTTCTTCCTTAAGCAAATTATTTACGCTTCCGCTATGTTTTGAATAAACAAGCTATGTTTCTTGATTTGACTTCTGTTGTATTTTGGTAAAAGATTTTCTAATGATTTTCATAGCGGGTAGAATGAAAAGAGTTTGAACGGTCCGGTTTTCGAAGGGCACTCTGATTATATTGAATTTGAAAGGTTTTAATAAGAATTTAGTTCTTTTATAAAAGTTTCAAATTTTAACACATTTTTAAGCAAAAATAAAAAGTCGGGTCATTACACTGCACCCCGGGACTTGTTGTGGTTAATTTTTTACTGTGTTTACTATTAGTCCCTGCATCAGTTGTTTACTGGTAATCGTCAATATGTTGCTAAGTTGGTATTTGTTTTTGGTTACTTGCTGCTATTAAAAAAATAAGGTTGGATCAAAGAAATTGGATGTTTTGCTTGTTGGGTGATTTGTTACTACCTATCATTGCATGTTGGAATAATGTTTAGTTAAATACTGTGAAGTTGCTAGCACGATAAATGATTTAAGTCACTGTCTTTTATTGGACAAAGAAAGAGGATAGCTATTGTCTTTGGCTAATATTTCTTTGTGAATTGTTGAGTTGTTATCTGCTGTTGTTAGATGAGTTTAACCTCTGTTAATTGTAGTATGATGAAGAAGTAGGAATTCTACTCTGAAATTGAATGTTGTTTCCTTCACATCGAACTCAGCTTTGAGTATCCACTGGAATTTGTTATTATGCTGTGAACCAAACACTATCATGAATAATTGCTAAAAGATGGTTATGTGCTGAAGAAAGAAGTTGACTATTGTTAATGAAAGAGGGATTGAGAAACAGGACTATAATATGTCACTATTGTCGAAAATGTTCACGGTGATATAAGTTGGAGTTTTTGTAGATTAACTAATGTACAATTGCTTCCTGAAACTACAACATAATTTACTCCCTGTAAACCCAAAATAGGGAGTGCTCATTGAACATCATGATGTGATATTTTGTTGAATAACCTATAATTAGTAGACAATTACTTTGTAGATTTGTTAATTTCCCTTATTGGATAGATATTTAGTTTATTGCTTCTTATAAATTATTGATATATTCTGTATACTGTTGTTGATGGAATATCGTGATAAACTACTTTAATTTCGTCAATATTCTGCTATGAACTATTGAATTGAATATGAACAAACATTCATGCATCATGATAAGGCTTATGAAAATGTGACATATGCATGGTGTGACAAATGAAATGAAAAATAAATGTAAATGGTCGTGAGGGGGTTCGGGAGAGAGGGTAATGGTGCTTGGTGGTGAGAACCCTGATGGAAATCTCCACTCATGTAGAGGTTGGAGTCGGTTAAGCCATAAGACCACCTGATGTATCCTTGCTCCTAGTCCCTAAACGTCAGAAAAGACAGAGATTGGTGATGGTGGTGATGACACCCTTGATGGAAATATCCTCTCATGTATGGATGGAGTCTGTTAAGCCACAAAGACCAATAGATGTATCCTTTCTCTAGTAACAAAATGTAAAGGCAAAAAAGATAGGTTCTTTTTTGGAGACAGGCATGATAAATGAAATGAACGAATGAATGTAAAGGGGAGTGTGAGGGTTTGGGAGAGAAAGTGAAGGTGCTTGATGGTAACACCCCTAATGGAAATCTCCACCCATGTAGGTTTTGGAGTCGGTTAAGCCACAAGACCAATACATGTATCCCTGCTCTTAGTCCTCAACATCAGAAAAGACAGAGATTGGTGACTGTCATGGTGACACCCCTGATGGAAATCTCCACTCATGTAGAGGTTGGAGTCAGTTAAGCCACACAGACCAACAGATGTGTCCATTCTCTGGTAATGAAATGAAAAGCAATAACAAAATGAAAAGACAGAAAAGATAGGTTCTTTTTTGAGACACACTGCATAAGCATGAGCATGAGCATGAATATTACATTTCATCCTATTTCTTGATGGCCGATAGGATCATTGTTTTATTGAGTGTCGGGAGAGAGGGTGACGGTGCTTGGTGGTGACACCCCTAATGGAAATCTCCACCCATGTAGGGTTTGAAGTCTGTTAAGCCACAAGACCAACATATGCATCCCTGTTCTTAGTCCTCAACGTCAGAAAAGACAGAAATTGGTGAGAGTTGTGGTGACACTCCTAATTGAAATCTCCACTCTTGTAGAGGTTAGAGTCGGTTAAGCCACATGGACCAATATATTTATTCTTTCTCAGGTAATGAAATGAAAAGGAATAACAAAATGAAAAGACAAAAAAGATAGGTTCTTTTCTGAGACAAACTACATAAACTTGAGCATGAGCATGGGCATGAGCCTGAACATTACATTTCATCCTATTTTTTGTTGGGTTTAGGCTCATTGTTTTATTCTGTGTTGTAGGTATGCACAAGAAACAGGAGAACAAGTCAAGAACTGTTTATGAGGTTTTTGCATAGGCGAATCTTGTGGCTGGCTTGACTAATGGTTTGTAAAGAATTTGTATGGTGTTGCAAAATATTTAAATTGCAAAAGGAGAGAATGATATTACTTTAATGCTTTGTTTTAATTATATTCCATTGCATTTCATAAAAGGGTTTTAAGAAAAGAGTTTTATTATTGTATTTTAATTGATTTACGAAAGAAACATCTTCTGTTGTTTCACAAAAGAAAAGAAAAGTTTTAAATTTTACGCTATTTTAAAGATAAGAAAAACCAAGTCGTTACAAGACCCCTTACACGTGGCTAAGGAACCACAACATCTGGTGAAGACCTGGTCAACACATAATAAATTGACTTAGACCAAAGTTAAAAATTTACTCAGGAAAAAAAATGGCAAAATTGCAGATTTTACATCTTTTCCTCTATTAAAGAATTTTGTCTCAAAAATTGAAAAGAACCTAATGGGCCGTCAAACGGATGGGAATAGCTCAAACATGAATTAATAGAGAATTCCCTATTCAATGTGGTACCCACAAAACACGAAACAAGGGAATCTCTCAAGGAAGAACTCGAATACCTCTGTTCCAAGAAATGAATTAGAATTGACACTAAAGAAATGAATCAGAATTGACACTAAAGTAAACACCGCGAAATGAATCAAGTTCACGATGTGAAGACAATTCAACAAGGACAAGGGAAGGTCACCCGAATAGAAATGAAATGGATGACTTGATCAATAAGTTAACAGATGATTTGATTACGAAATGGGAAGACGCACACAAATTAACAAAAGACAGATACGCCTATTCAATTTGTTACAATGACATGCACAACATCAAACTGATGTGGAGTCCTTGTAACACCCGAGATGTGAGTTAAGAAATTTAGTTGACCAAAAATCATTTTGAAACTAGACACGGAGGGATATTAGCTAGACCGAGTTTTAGAGCATCAGTCAAAACACCCTTCACACCTGAGCAATATTCTAAATCGGGATCACAACCAATGAATACTCATTGCTTTCATGCTATCCACGCACCAATCCCAATGAGAGATGACTTGAGATTTATGCCACGCAAAAAACTCCTATCAAAGGTACGGAACAAGACTTTGCAGTAAAACCAAAGCAAGGTCGATTAACATAGCATCCAATGAAAACCAAAACTCGTGGATTCATGGGCAACTACTATGCTCTAATGCACCTGAACATCACTAGAACCTAAATGCCTAATACACCACCACAGACCACTTAATGCTACTCTAGTCAAGAATTGTCAGATATGGTACACTCAACAACGGACCCTTTCAACCCATAGTGTACCCGAACCAAAATATCCAACATTAACCTTACTCGTGTCCTGTCGCACACAATCTACAACAAATCTAACAAAGAAAGGAACTATTTAAGGAAAAGGAGGCCGAACAAGGATCTAACAACGACAAAGTTAAAAAATCTACAAATTCTAACATGGCTCGAGATAACTACTGCTAACCAGCACACACAAACCTAGAGGATTGAATCAAGATTCAAGATAAGCACTACAAGTCCAAGATCTAACACTGATATTCATCAAGGCAACTAGAGATTTGGTCAAACCAAAGGGTAAGACCAGAAAAACGAGATGCCCAACTCTAGAATAGAAAACCACCAACAAGTGGCACTCCAACAAATCAACGACTGACAACATCATAACAACGATTTAAACATAGAAGGATGACCAATAAAGCTTATCAAACAACTAGGAATTCCACTCCTCTAAGGAAAGGCATAGTGGCTCAACATATAGAAGCGACAAGCTTTGACATAAAACAAAATAGAGCTCGAAGAGACAACACCACTTACCACAACACAAGAGCGTTAACCCAAACGGATGAGACATAATGCAAACTACGAGGACGCAAACACATGAATGATCCTCATATGAAATAACTCATATAAATAGGATTTGTGATTCCCAAAACCAACAAATACATCTTGTACAACACGGACAAGATCAAGGCTAGAACTAGATCTCCTGGTCATGGAACAAACAAACTAGTCCATTAGGAAGTGCAACAGAACAAACAAACTAGTCCATTAGGAAGTGCAACGCATATTCCCAATCAACTTATAACATGGACGTAGGCCAATAGTGACGTCCACTTAGCTGACCAACAAAAATCATCACCTGAATTCAACTTCAATGACTATCTACACAACTCCAAAAAAAAAATTAATTGACACAACGTCAAACCTAGAGGAAAGAAAATGACTATAAAACTTACAAAATTTTGGATTTTACATTTTTCTCTGTAAATTTTTTGCTTTATTCTAAGTCAAATTATTTGCGTTGACATAGTTCTTGCTGCGCGTTCTGGGTCTTCGACCACAAGTGATGATTAAGACAAATAGTCAAACTAATGGATTCGTATGTCACTGTGTGATTTGGACTATGAGATTATGCTCAGTAATTTAAGTTAAGTCGTGAGAGTGTCAAAATAGCGTGCATTATTCTGTTAAATCAATATTTATTAAATGTATATAATATATCTTATAATTATATATATATATATATATATATATATATATATATATATTAAATAATATTATATTAATCTAAATTTTATTTAAATTCTATTATTTTAAATTGTTTTTTTTTTCTTTTTTCCCCTTTTTTATTTCACTTTTCCACTTTTTCCTTCCTTTAAACGCTTGCCAGTGACAATCCCGCCGTCCGACCACAACGTTTGACCTACCATTGGAAAGGTCTCAGTGAGGAGAATCTTGTGAACCCAAAGATCAATTGAATTTGTGGCTGGATGTGCTTCTGAAGCTTGGTCGAAAAAGTCACGACCGTGAATTTAATCATAGATCCCGACAGTTCTAGGCGTCATCTCCAAAATTCAATGCCACCATTCTATTCAAGAGTTCAAAATTTTTAAAACCCAACTCTTTTCATTCCAAATATGGCGCTGTTTGTTATTACGGAAAAAAATTCTCATCACCGGTCACTGGAGTGCTGACGTGGTTCTGATGTCAACGACTGACGTGGCATTGACTGCTGAATGGGAATTGACTGATGATGTGGCAGATGAGGTAAGCATTGACTGTTAACCATTAACTTGGACTTGAACTTTGACATTTATGTTGATAGTTTACAACATTTTTGGACTACCAAACCACATCAAAAAATTTAACAGACTCCATTTCATGGCTTGTTTTGATGTTTCAAGCGCATTGGTTACCTCCATTTGTTCAAATTCCATCCTGATCATTTAGCAAGTATATCGAGGCAAGGTCAAAACTTTATTTTCAATATTGAAATGAGGTCATCTTTATATTGGGTTAGTAGGAGTTATTCCTTAGATAAATCTTGGAAGTCTATTCTGTAGAATGTTTCAGATTTTGTACTTTTGCTGTTTAAAAATTTCAAATTTTGTCACCAATGCACGTATGACTTGCCTAGATTCCGAGTCATTTGTCATTCCATATCGATTTGGGTTCCTAGTATTGATTTAGGACTTATCTTTTATCCCTAGTGTGATGGTTGGAATTTTGACATCAACTATATCTTTGGTTTTGATGATTTTTTGTATTTCAGTACTTGTGTCTGACAGTGCGTATGGCTTGTCGGCTAGGCTTCTGTCATCATCGAGGTAGAAATTTTTATACTTTATGCATTGTATTGCATCATGGTTTTCAAACAACTATTTTGTGGGTTGCCACATATGAAATTTTGATAAGGACTATTTGACAACACGTATGCTTTTACATATACGTATAAATGTTTTTTCATATTTAATTTAACGTATATGGTATTTTGATTTTTGGTTATCTATATATCTGGGTGGATTAATCCTCTTGATGTTTTGGGTAGTGTTATTATCAAAGCATCACGAGGATATCACGTGCATCTTCTACTGTGTGAAGATTGCTTGTGTGCACGTGCGAAATGGGTAATAGGGCATTGGGGACATGTCCTTGGGTTTCAAATTCCTAAAGTTAAAATGGGTAATAGGGCAGTGTTGACGCGGTCTTTGGGTTTCGAATCCCAAAACCTAGTTAGGGTATTTAGTTATTTGTTGTTGATTATACATATGGTGTTGTCACCTAGTCTTCAAACTACAAACACCTTTTTCATTGGACTCATTAGGTGTTGCCATTGATGGATGACAACCTTTCTATGTTGTGTGTCAGATTAGTCATTGTATGACCACTTTTCACTTATGAAGTTTTTAGATGAAAAATAATTTAGGCCTATTTTATGATATAGTTGTTTATGTATACAACGCATTTTGTAACAGCCTCATCGATGGCTCGTGGGCCCTGTTTTTAGATAACATGATGAAGTGATTTTTAAAAGTGATTTAAATAGTCCATATATGATAAGAAGATCCATTTAACCATGTTTTTTTGGAGAAAGGGAAAACCAGTTTTTCCATATATTGCATTTAATATAGATTTTCTTATTGAGTTAGTCACTCACCCCAACAATCCCTCAATTTCAGGTTTAGTTCTTGGTGATATAGTATGTCCTTCGAGGTGTGGTTACCTTGGATTTGGGTTTCATCCTGGTGTCTCCCTGTTGCCCTCGGTGATATTTTTTATTTCTTGTATTAGTTTTATTAAAATTGTCGTGGTGTTGAATGACTTCATTTTCTGTACAATAGTTCTCTTTGTTAATTATTATGCTTTCTATAACTCATGTTCATCATTCTACGGACCCTGATCTATTTGTTTTATGTTTTGAGCTTATTTTTATATTAAGACTTCTGCTAAAAATGAAGCCTTAGGCTTGGTAATTAGGTTCTCTGTAAGGATCAGGTCGCTTGATCTAGCATTTCTATTAGCCCCACCTTAGGGTCGTGACAATGACGTTCCACTCTTTCAACGATACATGAGACCCTTACATGATGAGGACCAACAATAGCTATCATCACACGAGGAGTCTGGAAAGCATTCGAAACAGACCATTCTATCGAAGGAATGATGTAGAATGCAGAAAAATGGCATTAACTAAGACGATGAGACCTACAAACACCGAAAGGATCTCAATACAAATACAAGAGTGTTGAGTATCAATGGGTATCCATTACTCACTGATACACCCAACTCGAGGAAAGAAACAATAGAGATTAAAGAATATGGTTAACTCAAATAGAATTGTATTCTAAAACAATGAAACGGTGCAAGGATGAAACCACTATGATTGTAATACCCCAGAATTTTATCGGGCTTAAAAATATGTTATTTATGAAATTTGGAGATTTTAGAATGATTTTCTCATGAGATGTAATACCTCGATTTCTCGTAACAGAATTAAGTGAAAATAATTGGGAAATTAATTTGGTGTAAATTGGATATGAATGTTAATGGGATAATTATTATTATAAAATATTCAGAATACATCGAGAGTAGGAATTAGGTTGATTAATTTATGTACGTATATTTCTTTACATAAATATATTATAATTGAATAAATATTTAAAAGAAAATTAAATGAATAAAAGGAGATGATTTTGGATCTGGAAACATCAACGTTCTAGAATTGTTGAGTACAGTTGGTTAGGTAGCATGTTTTGTAGCTAGTCAGGTAGTCTATTTTGCATTTAGTCAGGTAGCAGCAGTTAGTCAGGTAGGAGCAGTTAGACAGATAGCATGTTTTGAAGTTAGTTAGGTAGCATGTTTTGCAGTTAGTTAGGTAGCAGCTGTTAGTCAGGTAGCAGTAGGTAGCATGTTTTTGCGTTAGTTTGGTTGACAGAGAGGCTTCAGTCGCATGGTATGTGACTGGACTCACGACATTAAAATGAGTTTTACTGAAGCTCTGGACGTGAAGAAAATACGTGGTCGCAGTAGCAATCCCAGATCCGGCAGCATAAGCTGCGACCGGACTCATGGCTTGCCGATAGAATTGCTAAACTAAATGCTTAGCCTAATTTCCACTTAAATCTCCTCCTTGTTGGCAGCTGTTGAAGGGACGAGGAATGCCTATAAATAGAGGCATTCCTCTGAAGAAAAAAATACACCAAAGAGAAGGAAGATGAGAGAAAGGAGAGGAAGGAAAGGGGAAGGAAAGGGGAAGAAAAGGTGAGGGAATTTTTGGAGAAAAATTTAGTGAAAAATTGGGTAGAAGTGTAATTATTCCGGAGATTTCGGAAGCAACAGTAGGAGGAAAATTTATGGGATGGCCTCTGGGATTTTTGGTAACAATTCTATGCTACTTAAGTTATTGATGAATTTAGTTGATAAATATTAGTCTATAATATCGTTATTATCACACTATTATTTTTGAAATATTAGTTCATATTAATTTGGAAATATTATTAATGGTATAATTGTACTGTGTAAGTAAGTTCTGTCTAGGAGACTGGTATTTAAGAGGACCATTGTGACCCTTCAGTCTTTCCTGGGAACTTACTTGGAAAGGATATTCTGTCTAAGGAGATTGCTAAGCGCATTGTTTTATAGGAATATTTCAGATCGGTACTATCCAGGATTAACAAAGTGATACGATAATAAATAATGGTATCAAAGTTAAGATTATAATTAATAAGTAAATATTATTTTGAAGGTATTAACAAAAGAAATTATAAAGAGTTAAAAATGCTAAGGAACAAAGGAAAAATCTTCAAAGGTAAAAAATAGGATGTGGTAGCCAGTGGAGGCCCTACATCATTGGACTATTTTTATGCTTTAGTGAACTGTATACTTTGAGGTTTGTTATGAAATAATTGTTATGAATTGTATGCTTCAAGAATTGTTATGAGATAGTTAATCATATAATTCAAGGTTTGCTATGAAAAAGATATAAATTGTCATTCATGCATCATGATAGGGTTTATGAAAATGTGGTATGCATTGCATGATAAAGAAAATTAACAAATGAAAAAGGGGCATTTGGAGGGTTTGGGAGAGGGGATGACAGTGCTTGGTGGTGACACCCCTGATGGAAACCTCCACTCGCATAGAGATTGGAGTTGGTTTAGCCACAAGACCAACTGATGTGCTCCAAGGCCCTATCACGCGGAGTCGGGCCAAGAAACTGATTACTTATCTAACAAACTTTTATTTTGCAGGAACT
>CM039470.1:18425317-18480486 GCA_022433065.1 Begonia loranthoides | reverse complement strand
TATTCATTGCTTTGGCATTTAAATTCCAATTTTGTTTATCTATATCATTGAAATCACAAGTTGATCTAGGAAGAGTTAATCCCTTTTCAATGATTTTCCATAAACAGAAATCAGTAGATTGTATAAATATTTTCATTCTACACATCCAATAAAGATAATTACTACCATCAAAATGTAGAGGTGTAGATGTGCATTGACTTTCAACAATTCTATCAAAATTCATAATCAATTATAAACACTAGAATTGATCAAGGTTATTCTCAATAAATTTCAACAAGAAATTCAAAAAGAAAATTTTTCAATAGATGTAACTCAACAAATATTAGCAATGTGCACAATCAACAAAATATCACACGAAAATCTAAATCCCTAAGTGATTTATCGAATACGATTAAATATGCAATCACATTAAATGCATAAACTAAAGAGTAAGGGATAAAGAAAGTGCACACAATATTTGTTTACGCGGTTCGGCAAACTCACCTACATCCACGCTCCAAGGTTCACTTGGAGATAGACTAAGTAATTGGCTTTCGGGTGCCAATAAAACTGTTTACAAATTGACTATTAAATGTGGAGTCACCCTTGACTAATTATAAGGTCGTCAACCTTAGACGCTTACGAGTCGTCACCCTAAATTTGACTATTGCGGGGCGTCACCCTAGTATGATGAATTCTTAGGGAATCACCCTTTCAATCAAGCACAATATTAAACTGGGAAATTTAAAGCTCAAATCTAGCTAATCCAAGTTCTCCCAAATTAACTATCAAGTTTAAGTGTGGGGAGAATTGGATATACAACAATAGCTCACAGTGATTAGAATCGCGTATTAAATTTGGCAGGGCTTCGCCACGATTCCAGGTTCGTTGTTGAGAGCTTGGAGTGTTCTCATATTTATAAACACTGCACTTTCGGACGTCCTCAGCGTCCGCATGACAGTGGGAATTTTCCCGTAGAAAATATAGTCGTTGTGCAGAAATCTGGGCATTTGCGGACGCCATTCTCATCGTCCGCAGCGTCCGCATACATCGTTTGCTTCACATCCAGAAAATGGCAGAGTCATATTGGACGCCTCTGCTTTGCGTCCGTATCGTCCGCGTCTTCACAGAAATGTTGGGGACGCCAAAATAGCGTGCTCTGCTCCTTTTCCCGTCTGCACATCTGAAGAGCTGCAGACGCCATTCCACATCCGCATCGTCCGCGACCATCGTCCCCTTTTCTCCCTTTATTGGATAGAGGCAAATTGGACGCAAAATCCAGCGTCAGCATAGTCCACTGCATCCGCATCCTCACTGATCAGCAGGCAAGTTCAACCCTGAACTATATTGAGTCCGAAAATGACATGATACACTACATGGACTCAAATAAATATGTTAGTACATTTTAATACCCTCAATATGGGTATTATTGATAAATTTAGGTATAAATATATTGAATAAAACATTGAAAACATTATCAATAAAAACACAATTAACCAACTTATTATTTTCATTAATTTAAACCATTTGGTCATCATCAAAATAAAACTAAGCCTAACAAAAAGGCTAACATTTATTAGTATACCTGGGTTTTTTAGTCATTTAAAAAAAATTTTCACCATTTAATTTAAATTGGGCTTCAAGAGAAATCGATGAGGTGATGTGCTTTGAGATTCCTCAATTAACAAATATGCATGGAGATTTATTAACTATAGTTTTAGTGTTTCTTTTGTAGGTGTTGAACGAGTTAAGGGCATTCAAATATCAATTCCATCCATCTAGCATCCAAGTGTATTACGGAGATGTTGAAGATAAGGCATAAGTGGAGATTCAAGCACAGGATTAAGAGAATTTTGAAGCACTAAAAAAAAACTACCGACAATCTGACCCCCTAGCAATATGTGGCATATTTGGCAGCCTATACAATCTTATATTAAAGCAGCTTCTTCATAAATATTGTAAAGGATATATTAAGATTTTTGGAATGTGGTCTTGCATAAAATTTGAAGATCACGTACAAAGCCAAATGGGTACTCGACAGAGAGCAACAATTTTGTTAAAAAGCCTAAATCTTGCTTACTCGGAGTTGAACCCAATCTACTTGAAGAATAACCATGATGACAATCAAATGGGTCATTGTTACATTCTAGACGTAGGAAATTTATTTGAGAATTATGTTTTATGTCTATTTGAATTAAGTGTAGTTGTAATAGTTAAATTTGTTATGTTTTTGTGTCACTCGGCTAGAGCATATTCTAACCGAGAATGTGTATTTTTTAAGGGCTTTTTGAGTCGCAAGCCCTAATTTTGTAAGGTACTTAATACCTCTTGGGGGATTTTTATAGGGGAGTTTTTGAATCATATATTTCCCCCAAGCCTTTTTGTAACGACCCATTGATTTACTTGAACACTTTCATAATAAATAAATATATATATATATATATATATATATATATATATATATATATGTATTTTTTTTTGTTTTGTGTTTTTTTAAAATCATGAGAGAAATAATATTTGAAGCATAGCAGAAGCATTTCTATATCACATTCAAACCATTTCAAAGATACTTTACACAACATTGTTCAAAGCATTTTACAAAACTATTTAAGCCATTTAGAAAAGCTAGGTGAGTCATAACTCATCGGTCAAAAGCACTAGGTGACATAAGTACTCAATGTAGTTACGCTTCTTTAGCTGCAGTCCCTACTTTCAATCTACATTTTCTTCAATCTGATCAGACTTCTCACCTACATCACAAGATTTATCTATGAGCCTAATGTTTAGTACGAGACGAGATAAAATAAATATAAACAATGTGATGCTCATGTTATGCAATCTTATAAAAGGAAAGTGCATTTCATTCAAATTTATCCTTTTTAGTCATATAACAGTCCAAACGTTGGACATTATCAGTCTAAAGGAAAACATACAATGTAACGACCCAGTTTTTCGTAAATCTTTTAAAACACATAAAAATTTAAACTTTTGTAAAACCGCTCACTTTTAAAACAAATCGGAGTGTGACACTAAATTGGACTACTACTAACCCTTCTTTAAACTTGTTATGAAAACCGATTAATAAAAATGCGGAAGCGTTATAAAATCCTTTATTTAAAAAATAGCGGAAGCATAAATAATTGAACAAAAGAAGCTAAACAATTATATACAAACCCTTCATCCCTGCTTCAGATTATATGTTCATCATTTGTACCTACACCACAAGTAATTCGTGAGCCTAATGGCCCAGTAAGGAAAATGGTTTAATGCAATTATGTTTATGTCTCTCTTTAGTTCTTTTTGGAATGGGGGCCACCCAAATCAATCCTTTCATTACGTCCTTTGTTCCTTCTTTACTTTACTTTCGTTCATTCGTTCATTACTCGTACATCGAGCTGGAGATTGGAGGTTGTCTTTTGAAATGGCATAGTCTGGTCGGCTTCTAGCCTCCTGTATGCAAACTAGTCCCTTTCTCGACGAGGTAAGGACTCAGCCTATGTAACAACCCGATACTAACTTTTCCCGTTAATCGATGTAATCAAACTTTAGAGTTAAAATTTCATCATACAACTCGTCTCTATATGCGTTAAGTGGTGACTTGTAATTTTGTTAAAATTAATTCGGATGGATGTCTAGTTGAAAATGTGAAAGAAATGGAATTTTGGTCTTTTCGGATGACTCCAAATGATTGTGGACAACAGCGGTCGTGGCAAATATTGTGCGTTTGAATCTGTTTGAATTCTGGGTGAATTCGGATGACTCTGAATTCTGGACGAATTGGGACGCACAAAGACGATATCTCGGACGCCATTTCGCGTCCGAATTCTGAATTCGGACGGTACAAGTACAATTTTTATGCATGCCCTTGTCCAAATCCTCACTGTACAATGACAAAACTGATTTAAAATCGGAAGGAGAAAGACGCCAAACAAATAGAAACACAACTTCTCGACACAAAATCGCACGGTTATGGTCGACCAACAACGGTTTATCCCCTGTTCCTCCTGCCTCCCGTACGATTTACCCCTAGGTGAAAGAGAGAGAGAAAGATAGAGAGAGAGAGAGAGAGCCCCTACTTATCTCCCACTTCTTCCCTCGAGCGTTAGGTGTTCTTCTTGGAGAGTGGTTCCTGCTGGGAGCATAGATGTCCAAAGCTTCGACTAAACGTGTGAAGGCATCATCAATAGGATAAGGAATGGGTAGTCTGGCTAGATGGAGAACCTACACCTAAGTAAACGAGTGTGTGTGTATTGATTTTTGTTGGTTTTATGTTTTGCTCTGCCATATCTGTTTTGCTTCCTCTAGTTAGTGTTATGCTTCTAGTTCTTTTTCTATAGTTACATTTCATGCTTGTTCAATGATGAAAATAAATGATGATATCAAGGAAAGGTATGAAGCATGGGTGGACGATTGCTAAGTAGAAATAACTTGGAACAGTTAGTTTATTGTTATGTGTAGTGATTATTTTATCCTATGCCGCTCTAACATGTATGTCTCAGTCCTATTTTGTTGTGATGTTCTTATTTGTGTTGTGGTTGCATTTCCCTAATGTCTCCCTTGCCTTTTGCTGTGATCTACTTGCCATATATGTGTTTTGTAGCATATTGTTCTAAAATTTGTTCTGTTTCAAAACATGATTTCTATTTGTCTGTACAGGATTTATTTCCTATGTTACACATGTCAGCAATATTATTTCTGCCGTTGGCATGTCCGTTGATATACTTGTTGCCACTTTCAAAATTAGCACTTTAGTACCATTGTGTTGCTACTATTTCACTAAATGTAGTATTCATTGTTCTGTCATCACATTATCCTGCGTTGTTAACTATTATCAAACACGTTTTATTAAAAATACTGGTTGTTGCCATCTTAGTCGTTAATGAGCATATTTAGCTACCTTGTTTGATATTGTTGCCCTAGGTTTTAGTTGTTGGAACCATGTCTTCACTATTTCGTTCGTCATTAGTTACTGATGACTATGACTGCTAAATGGCTTGTTTTTGCTGCCATATCTCAATGTTATTCACTGCTGCTTGCAATCATTAGAAGGGCTTATTAGTGTACATTTTCTGTTGTGCTTTTCATTGATTTAAGGCATGTTTAGCTATTCATATTACACTGTTGTTTCCTTTAGTCGCTAAAAGCATTTTCTCGCTATTTTGTTCCGGCATTTTTCCGCTACTGATAGCACTGATTTTGAAGCATGTTATCGCTATCCTGTTTCGTTATTCCTTGTTGTTATTGCCTTTGATTTAGAAGGAAGATTTGTTGTTCATTTTGATTCACTATTTCCGCCGTAATAATCGAACAAAAGCAAGTCTAGATGTTGTAATTTCTGCTGTAATTAGTTGTTCAAATTGCACGTTTCGCTATTTTCCTTGAGATTTTTTCGCTGTTTATTCCCACTTTAAGAAGCATGATTCGTTGATGTATTTTGTTTTTATTTTCGATAATCGTGCATTGCTCAATTTCATTTAATAGCATAATTTCGTTTAATAGCATGATTTCATTTAATATCATAATTTCGTTTAACAGCATGATTCATTTAATAGCATGATTTCATTTAATAGCATAATTTCATTGAATAGCATGATTTCATTTAATAGCATAATTTCTTTCAATAGCATGATTTCATTTAATAGCACGATTTCGTTCAATAACATGATTTCATTTAATAGTATAGTTTCTTTTAATAGCATGATTCGTTCAATAGCATGATTTCATTTAATAGCATAATTTCGTTTAATAGCATGTTTTCGTTTAATAGCATGATTTCATTTAATAGCATAATTTTGTTTAAAAGCATGATTCGTTCAATATCATGATTTCATTTAATAGCATAATTTCGTTAATAGTATGATTTCATTTAATAGCACAATTTTGTTTAATAGCATGTTTTCGTTTAATAGCTTGTAGACTGTTAGTCATTTTATTTGAGATCAATGATAAAGCATGCTTTAGATTTCCATCATTCCTTAAGCATAGTTAAGTTTTGTGTGTTGGATAATTATGCTTAGTTAACTTTAATTTAACCGATTGGTATGTTATCATAACATTTTAAGTGAATACCTCTTGTTTTCCTTGTGTTATGTTATACTACTTTAGTGTAGATTCCTTAAAGTATTGTTGTTGATATCCATGTATGTGCTAGTCTAGGTAGGAGTGTCCTCATACATTCATGTAATAGAAACAAATTAGGGTGTACCCCCTCGGGGTGGTACTCACTTGCATAGTGAGGAAAGTAAAATGATAAGAAAAGACGAAATGAAGGAATTAGGGAGTTGGGAGGCAGATGGATAGCGGCCCTATTCTGGCAAGTAGGCAATGCCCTTACCTCAACGGGAACAGGACTTAGTTGCCCATAGGAGGTTTAGGTCCGACAAACTACACCATCCCATACGGGTCTCTTAATCTCCAGCTCGAAGTACGAGTAAAGAACGAATGAAAGAACGAATGTAATGAAAGAATTGGTTTGGGTGGCCCGAATTCCAAAAGAAACTAAAGAGAGACATGTGCGCTTGTTTTAACCCACTTCTTTACTGAGCGTAAGCTCACGTCCTTACTTATGGTGTAGGTAATGAGGTGATTGTGCCAGGAGCAGCGGAAGAGGCCATTCACGTGAAGCCTGCGGTGTATATGGAGGAGACTCAAACCGAGTAGTAGTATGGCATAACGAGAAAGAAGAAGGAGTTGTTTTGTAAGGGTCCTAACGTCAAACATGTTTGTGAACGTTAATTTTCCCTTTTTAACCATCGTTTGAGTACTTATTAGGAATATTATGTAGGATTCACTTTCAAAACTCACACTTTGGATTTTAAATTGGTATGCAAGTAATGTTTCAATTACGTTTCCGCTAAATTTATTATTCGTGGTTTCCCCTCAATTTAATTGACTATCTTAGTAAGTTGGTAACGATCGGATTTGTTTTACTGTCTGATTTTTTTTTAAGAGCGGATCTTCAAAAGAAAATTTAACATCAAAATTTGTTTTTAGTAAAGTTTCGCATATTTTTAAAACGGTTACAAATCCGTGTCTTTACAGTTTGTATCAGAGCCATTCTACTACTCGGGTATTTCGCAGTGGATAACCCAGACTTGACAGAAATGCCCCTCCGACTGTAAGTTTTCTTTTATGTTATTGCTTCTTTAAACTAACTGCACCGTAGTATAGAAATGTATCGAATTGTGACTAAGAAATATGTTTCCTTTAATAATTTCCCTTAACTTGTTTATTTACATTGTAATGCAGACACGTAGGCGGTTTGAAATGGCTTGAAGAGAAAGAGGACGCATGCATGGTGTTGGGATGTACCCCGGGTACTCGATCAGCGTGAGGATTGCGGTCGGGATGAGACTTTGTAGCGCTTGGTAGAGATTATAGGGCAATAGTCACAACAAATGGAAAGATAGACCCAGTTTATGGAGCAGCATTTTCGTTATATGGAGAGGTTCATGGGTCAGGACCATGGAAACTGTATGGGAACCACCGAGATATGAAGATAGCCGGCCTAGAATGAGGCTGGGTGGGAGAGATTACAGAAACTCAAGCTACTTTGCTTCAATGGTGACGTTTTTTACATTTCAGGGCCCGAGGAGTGGATATGCTCCATGGAGGACAAGTTTTCCTATGCCGAGATCAATGAGGCGGAGAAGGTTAAGTGTGCAGCATATTACTTGAGCCACAGTGCCCGATTTTTGTGGGACACGGTCAAAGCCTCTAAGGATGTAGCGGTCCTCACTTGGAATGACTTTAAGGAGCTGTTCAATGACAAGTATTTCAATCACATTGTCTATATGCAGAAGGAGACAGAGTTCATGCGCATACGCCAGTTGGGGACTGTGGTGGAGTACGCCCAACAGTTCGAGGCCCTATCTCATTACGCTCCACATCTGGTGGCGGCCGAGGAACGTAAGGTGCAGCACATTGGATGAGGGTTAAGAGTGGAGATACAGGATGGGTCATCGGGCCTAGCACTGAGGGTGTCACCTATTCAAAGATGGTATCCAGAGCTTTGGTAGTAGAGGGAGTGAAGTTCTCAGCGGCTAGACAGAGGGAGGCCAATCAGAATGTATGGAAGTCTAATCCTGGCCAACAGTCAAAAAGTGGTCCTCCCCCAAATCAGGGAGTCAAGCACCCAGCTAGGGCCGAAACACCGCACAGGCCAGGCAAAAGGCCCATGATACCACTGGACAACACTCCTCCACACAAGGTCTGCCCAAAATGCTAGAAAGCGCATGGAGGCGAATGTCTTGCTGGTTCCAAGAAGTGCTTCGCTTGCAGAAAGTCAGGCCATGTAGCCAGAAATTACCCGATCCGGCATGGGACCCAAGGAGTAGCAGGCCAACGAGTCTTCGCCATGTATGGGACCGAGGAGGACGGCCAACCATCAATGGTAGCAGGTATGCATCATTTAAATAATAACTGCATATATATATATATACTTATAATTGTTTCCTTTAGAAAATTAGGAGACTTTACCTTAATATAAAGAACTTACCTAACCTGACAGGGACAATCTACATAAATAAGTGTGCAGTGTACGTCTTATTTGATTTGGATGCCACGCACTCGTTTTATCTCCACAAGATTCTGCAAGCGGGTAAATTGTTTCTCCGATAGCACGAACTAGACGCATCACGTGCTGCTACCTTCCGATGACTGACTGATTACTGACGATATATATATATATATATACTTATAATTGTTTCCTTTAGAAAATTAGGAGACTTTACCTTAATATAAAGAACTTACCTAACCTGACAGGGACAATCTACATAAATAAGTGTGCAGTGTACGTCTTATTTGATTCGGATGCCACGGACTCGTTTTATCTCCACAAGATTCTGCAAGCGGGTAAATTGTTTCTCCGATAGCACAAACTAGATGCATCATGTGCTGCTACCTTCCGATGACTGACTGATTACTGACGGGATGCTCAAGGAATATGCAGTGGAGATTAATGGCCATTTATTTTGGGCCGATCTAATCATCATGGATTTAAACATCTACGATGTCATAATTGAGATGGATTTGCTGATAGCACATCATACAACTATCGACTGTAAGAAGAAGGAGCTCTAATTTTATCCTCCGGGTGGAGCTCGACACGCCTTTTGTGTGACTAAAGAGAAGGGAAAATTTGCTATCATCTCGGCACTCAAAGCAGACAAATTACTAAGGAACGGGTGCGACGAATTTCTGATCAACATGATTGAAATACGGCAGTCACTGAGGTCAAAATGGAGGATGTTGTAGTGGTGCATGATTTTCCTAATATCTTTCTCGACGATCTTCCCGGTCTACCCCCGACCACGAGATCGAATTTGAGGTCGATATGCAGCTTGATAAGAATCCTATTTCTAAATATCCGTACCAGATGTCACCCACCGAGCTACGTGAGTTAAAGGAACAACTGGAGGAACTGGTCGCCAGGGGTTTATTCGATCCAACTTTTCTCGTTGGGGCACGCCAGTATTGTTTGTCAAAAAGAAAGATGGGAGTCTGAGAATGTGCATAGATTACAGGGAGCTAAATAAAGTGACCATAAAGAACAAGTATCTACTACCGAGGACTGATGATCTGTTTGACCAATTATACGCCGCTAAGGTATTTTAAAAAATTTACCTTCGGTCAGGATATTATCAGTTGAAGGTTAAGCCCGATGATATACCGAAGACTGCATTTCATACGCAGTATGGACATTACGAATTCTTGGTGATGTCTTTTGGTTTGACCAACGCTCCGATGGCCTTTATAAACCTGATGAACTGAGTCTTCCGGGACTTTCTGGATAAATTTATTATCGTCTTCATTGACAACATTTTGATCTATTCCCGATCGGAAGCAGAGCACTACGAACACCTACGAGCTGCCTTATCAATCCTAAGCCAGCATCAGTTGTATGCAAAGTTTTCTAAGTGTGAATTTTAGCATAGCAGGGTTGGTTTTTTAGGCCATGTCATTTTTGGAGAAGGTATATCCATAGACCCGGAAAAGATACAAGCAGTGGTGAACTGGACACAACCAAAGAGTATTGAGGAAGTGAGGAGTTTTCTTGGACTGGTTGGTTATTACAGGCGTTTGATTGACGGATTTTCAAAGATCGCTCTACCACTCACTGGCCTGACCAAGAAGAATGCCCAGTTCTTGAGGTCCAGCGAGTGTGAGAACAGTTTCCAAGAACTGAAGCGCAGGCTGACCACTGCCCCAATATTAACATTGCCCACAGAACATAGTGATTACTACATTTACTGTGATGCATCCAAGAGGGAACTTGGTGGAGTTCTCATGCAGCACGAGAGAGTTATCTCCCACACATCACGATAGCTCAAGATCCATGAGCAGAATTACCCCACTCATGATTTGGAGCTCGTGGCGGTTGTCTTTACTCTTAAGGTTTGGAGGCACTATCTATATGGACAATGATGTGAGATATTTTCTAATCGTAAGAGTATCAAGTATATCTTCACTCAGAAGAAGTTAAATATGCGTCAGTGGCGGTGGTTCGAATTTGTTAAGGACTAGGATTGTGAGATTAAATACCAGTATTAACATTGCAGATGCTCTCAGCTGCAAGACTTCAGTGATGAGCCCTATATACGAAGGAATATCCATCGAACTTCAGAGAGACCTTCAGGGACTAGAGGTGCAGGTGGTCCCAGCACCTTTGGACGTGGTATTATCCAAGTTAACCCTAATGTCGTCTATTATTGAACAGATTAAGGAGGCCCAGCAAAATAATGAGGTATGCAAGGATTTCAAGCTGAACCCAACCCTTCCAAAGCATCAGAATCTCTCTATGTCCACTTATGGCATTATTAAATATAAGAACTGGTGGTTTGTGACCGGTGATTCGACGGTGCGACTAGAGATCTTAAGAGAATCTTACTCATCCAACTTCTATGTGCATCCTGGTTCTAACATGATGTACTGAGATCTTAAAACTCATTACTATTGGCCCAACATGAAGTACGACATTGCCAATTATGTGTTACAATGCCATATATGCCAGCGTGTTAAAGTCAAGCATCAGCGACCTGGTGGGGTAATCCAATCACTATCGATTCCGCAGTGGAAATGGGAGCACATCACCATGGATTTTGTCACTTGCTTGCCCAAGACAGTTAAGGGTCACGATGCCATTTGGATAATCGTGGATCGATTGACTAAGGTGTCACACTTCCTGCAGTAGCTATGACATATACGATGAATCAATTTGCAGACTTGTATATCAAAGAAATCATCCGACACGGCGTTCTAGTTTCCGTTGTATCGACCAGGACCTGCGCTTTACTTCAAAATTCTTTAAGAGTTTAAGCAGAGCTATGGGCATAGAATTGAAATTTAGCACAACATTCCATCCAAAGACCGACGGCCAAAGCGAATGGACTATGCAGACACTCGAAGATATGATGCGTGCCTGCGTTCTCGAACTTCATGTCGGGTGGAGTAAAATTCTACTGTTGGGCGAGTTCACGTAAAATAATAACTTCCACGCGACTATTGGTATGACACCTTACGAAGCTCTGTATGGGAGGAAATGCATATCTCCCATGTATTGGGACAATGTTGGCGAAGCTACACTCTATGGTCCCGAGATAGTATAGAAAACAAAATAGTCTATGGCTCTAATCAAGCACAGAATGTTAGCAGTACAGAGCCGCCAGAAGAGTTATGCTGACCACCAGCGATGGGACCTGAAATTCATTGAAGGGGACAGTATGTTCTTGAAGGTGTCTCCTTTCAAGGTAATTGTTCGGTTCGGCAAGAGGGGAAAGCTCAACCCACGATATGTGGGGCCTTATGTGATCATGAAGACAGTAGGACCATTTCGCATACAAGATACAATTGCCGGATTCCATGGCGGGTGTACATGATGTTTTCCATGTATCTATGCTTAAGAAGTGCCTTGGCAATACAGCCGTTTTAACTCCTTCCATTGATAATGTTTGTGGTAAAGCCCAACTTGAGCTACAATGGGAAGCCGATGCAGATCCTTGACTCAAGAGTAAAAGAATTACGGTGCAAACGGATTCCACTGGTCAAGGTCTTATGGCAAAATCACAGCCGCGAAGAGGCCACTTGGGAAAAAGAGGATGGAATGAGGGCTATGTACCCTGAGTTATTTCAGTAACTAAATTTTGGGGACCAAAATTTTTGTAAAGGGGTAGAATGTAACAACCTGATACTAACTTTTCCCGTTAAGCGATTTAATCAAATTCTGGAGTTAAAATTTCATGATACAACTCCTCTCTATATGAGTTAAGTGGTGACTAGTAATTTCGTGGAAATTAATTCGAATGGAATTCTAGTTGAAAATGTGAAAGAAATGGAATTTTGGTCTTTTTAGACGACTTCGAACGATTTCGGACGACAGCAGGCGCAACGGATGTTGTGCATTTGAATTTGTTTGAATTAGGGGTGAATTTGGATGACTCCAAAAGATTTTAGAAGGCAGCAGGCGAGGTGGACATTGTGCTTTTGATCTGTCGAAATTCTGGACGAATATGGATGCACGTGGAAGATATCTCGGATGCCATTTTGCGTCCAAATTCTGAATTCAGACGATATGGGAAGAATTCAGACGCATCCTCTTGTCCGAATCCTCACTGTTCATTGAAAAAAATGATTTAAAATCAGAAGGAGAACGATACCCAACCAATGGAAACTCGGCTTCTCGACATAAAATTGGACGGTCATGGTCGACCAACAATGATTTGTCCTCTGCTCCTCCTGACTCCCATACGATTGGCCCCCAGGTGAAAGAGAGAGAGAGAGAAAGATAGAGAGTGCCCCAACTTATCTCCCACTTCTTCCATCCAGCATTCGATATTCTTCCTGGAGAGTGGTTCCTGCTGGGAATGTGGAGGTCCAGATCTTCAACTAAATGTGTGAAGGCTTCCTCAATAGGGTAAGGAATGGGTAGTATTGGCTAGGTGGAGGCCCAACACCCAAGTAAACGAGTGTGTGTGTATTGATTTTTGTTGGTTTTATGTTTTGCTCTGCCATATCTGTTTTGCTTCCTCTAGTCAGTGTTATGCTTCTAGCTCTTTTTCTGTAGTTACATTTCATGCTTGTTCAATGATGTAAAGAGATGATGATATCAAGGAAAGTAATGAAGCATGGGTGGATGATTGCTAAGTACAAATAAGTTAGAACAGTTAGTATATTGTTCTGTGCAGTGAATATTTTATCCTATGTCGCTCTAACATGTATGTCTCAGTCCTATTTTGTTGTGATGTTCTTATTTGTGTTGTGGTTACAACTCCCTATTGTCTCCCTTGCCGTTTGCTGTGATCTACTAGCATATTCTTTTGAAATTTGTTCTGTTTCAAAACATGATTTCTATTTGGCTACATAGGATTTATTCCCTATGTTACACATGTCAGCTATATTATTTCCATCGCTCGCATGTCCATTGATATTCTTGTTGCCACTTTCAATAATAAGCACGTTAGATCCATTATGTTGCTGCAATTTCACTAAATGCAGTATTCATTGTTCTATCATCACATTATCCTGCGTTGTTCACTATTATCAAACACGTTCTGTTTAAAATACTGGTTGTTGTCCTCTTAGTCGTTAATGAGCATATTAAGCTACCTTGTTTGATATTGTTGCCATAGGTTTTAGTTGTGGGAACCATGTCTTCACTATTTCGTTCTTCATTAGTTACTTATGACTATGACTGCTAGATGGCTAGTTTTTGCTGCACTGTCTCAATGTTGTTCACTGCTACTTGCAATCGTTAGATGGGCTTATTAGTGTACATTTTCCGTTGTGTTGTTCATTGATTTAAGGCATGTTCAGCTATTCATATTACACTGCTGTTTCATTTAGTTGCTAAAAGCATGTTCTCACTGTTTTTTTCTAGCATTTTTCCACTACTTATAGCACTGATTTTGAAGCATGTTATCGCCATCATGTTTCATTATTCCTTGTTGTTATTGTCTTTGATTTAGAAGTAAAATTTGCGGTTCGCTTTCATTCACTATTTCTACCGTAATAATCGAATAAAAGCATGTATAGATGTTGTAATTTCTGCTGTAATTAGTTTTTCAAACTGCATGTTTCGCCATTTGCCTTGAGATTTTTCTGTTGTTTATTCCCTCTCTAAGAAGCATGATTCGTTGTTGTATTTCATTGTTATTTTCGATAATCGTGCACTGCTCAATTTCATTTAATTGCATAATTTCTTTTAATAGCATGATTTCATTTAATAGCATAATTTCGTTTAATAGCATGATTCGTTTAATAGCATGATTTCATTTAATAGCATTATTTCGTTTAATAGAATGATTTCATTTAATAGCATAATTTCGTTCAATAGCATGATTTCATTTAATAGCATAATTTCTTTTAATAGCATGATTCGTTCTATAGCATGATTTTATTTAATAGCATAATTTCGTTAATAGCATGATTTCATTTAATAGCATAATTTTATTTAATAGCATGTTTTCGTTTAACAGCATGATTTCATTTAATAGCATAATTTCGTTTAATAGAATGATTTCATTTAGTAGCATAATTTCGTTTAATAGCATGATTCGTTCAATAGTATGATTTCATTTAATAGCATAATTTCGTTAGTAGCATGATTTCATTTAATAGCATAATTCCCTTTAATAGCATGTTTTCGTTTAATAGCTTGTAGACTATTAGTCACTTTATTTGAGATCAATGATAAAGCATGCTTTAGATTTCCATCATTCCTTAAGCATAGTTAAGTTTTGTGTGTTGGATAATTATGCTTAGTTAACTTTAATTTAATCGTTTGGCATGTTATCATAACGTTTTTCGTGAATACCTCTTGTTTTCCTTGTGTTTGTTATACTACTTTATTGTAGATTCTTTAAAGTATTGTTGTTGATATCCATGTATGTGCTAGTCTAGGTAGGAGTGTCCTCATCCATTCATGTAATAGAAACAAAGTAGGGCGTACCGTCTCGTGGTGGTACTCACATGCATAGTAAGGAAAGTTAAATGATAAGAAAAGACGAAAGGAAGGAATAAGGGAGTTGGGAAGCGGATGGGTAGCGGCCCTAGTCTGGCAACTAGGCAATGCCCCTACCTCAACGGGAATGGGACCTAGTTTCCCATAGGAGGTTAGGTCCAACTAACTACACCATCCCATACGGGTCTCTCAATCTCTAGCTCGAAGTACGAGTAAAGAACAAATGAAAGAACGAACGTAATGAAAGAATTAGTTTAGGTGGCCCCCATTCCAAAAGAAACTAAAGAGAGACATATGCATTTGTTTTAACCCACTTCCTTAATGATTGTAAGCTCACGTCCTTACTTGTGGTGTAGGTAATGAGTTGATTGTGCCAGGAGCAGCAGAAGAGGCCATTCCCATGGAGCTTGCGGTGTATCAGGAGGAGACGCAAGCCGAGTAGTAGTACGGAATCACGAGAAAGAAGAAGCAGTTGTTTTGTAAAGGTCATAACGTCAAACATGTTTGTGAACATAAATTTTCCCTTTTTAACCCTCGTTTGAGTACTTATTAGGAATTTTATGTTGGATTCACTTTGAAAACTCACACTTTGGATTTTAAATTGGTATTTCAAGTAATGTTTCAATTACGTTTCTGCTAAATTTATTATTCATGGTTTCTCCCCAATTTAATTGACTATCTTAGTAAGTTGGTAACGAACAGATTTGTTTTGCACTCTGATTTTTTTTAAGAACGGATCTTCAAAAGAAAATTTTAACATCAAAATTTGTTTTCAGTAAAGTTTTACATATTTTTAAAACAGTTAGAAATCCAGGTCGTTACAGCCTAGCTACTAGACTAGATCCGTACAATCCATTTACCCTAACCCCATTTTATTCTTTTTTCTTAACATTTTACCACACATAATGCATGCTTGAGTGCCACTCTAGTGGCACTCTCTACTGGTTTCTATTAACATGATACATGACCATACATTCTTGACTTAACATAGTGCATGATGCTTTATAACGTAACATTAACAAGTATTGAAATTGCGCATAGGATGAAAGTAATTGAATAACGAAAATTGAAAGCGCATAGAATGAATAACAATAATGGAAAACGAACCACAGAGATCAATTATAATATTGAATTGGAAACAGCGAGGGAATACAAAAATTAAATTCTCAAGGGAGATTACCATTATTAGTCATCCTAGTAATTTAACATGCTCCCGAATTAATTACATGCTTTTATCCTAGTTCACTAATCATGCTTAGTTTTAGTAGAACATAACATGTTAAGGACAAGTAATTATAAGCAGGATTGTAAGCAAAACCAAGAAGACAATATCCAAGGAAAGATAAAACATATAATCACATAGTCAAGGAAACCCTTGGTTCGTTGACGTTTAACTCGTTTCTCTTTCATCTTCTCTATCATTCTCTGGTATAGTAAAGTATCAATTATGGAAGTTACAATAAAAGAAATTGCAGAAAAGAGTAATATAAAGAATATTAACAAGGGGAGGATTAACATGCAAATTCATTAAACATACTACGATTACCAAACTAGTTGATTATACATGCTCAAATCTAATTCATTACTCTAGATAGATTAACATGCTTGAGTTTAGTTAATTATTTTAATTTAGTTAGTTAATTTGTAAGAACCTAGATTTTTCTTTCCTTTTTATCTTTCTTGAATATGCATTGAAAATTTTTAAACTTTGAATGTGTCAAAACCTTTATATAAAAAAAAAACCTACTTAATTTAAAAATCAGAGTGCCTCCGTTACTAACTTTTTCTTGAACTTGTTCAAATCGTGGGGGATTGAATCGTTGATTTATTCGAAAAATATGACGGAAATGAGATTAAATAGCGAAAACAAATTTGAAAACCATTTAGTTAAAACATTTATGAAACTGGAACTCTAAATCAAAACATGCTTAAAGTTCAGGGTTAAAAATGTCACATGTTTAAAATACGAGTTAGGGCTATAGTTAATATTTTTACAAAACGTGCTTACTATTTAACCCTTACACAACATGTTTCTCTTCTTTCCTTGAGCCATCGGTCTACTCTGGTAGCGTCTCCTTCGGATATTTAGTAGTCTCCACGGGGAAAACCTCCTCCTCTCTGCCTGGTATTACTATCTCATTACCTACACCACAAGTAAGGACGTGAGCCAATGGCCAAGTAAAGGAAATGAGGGAAATGCTTATACTTATGCCTCTCTTTAGTTTCCTTTGGGATGGGGGCCACCCAACCCAACTTGTGTTTTATACTTATTTCTTCGTTCTTTACTCGTACTTCGAGCTGAAATCGGGGGGTTTTTCTCGTGTAATGGCATAGTGATCGGACCTAATTTTTTTCTTGTAAACTAGAACTCCCGTACCCTATGAGGGAGGGGCTTCGCCTAGTTTACAGACTAGACCCGCTACCCATCCACCACCAATGCCCTTTTTCTACTTTTCTTAACATTTTTCCTTTCCCAATGTATGTGAGTACCAACCCATAATGACACTCCCTAATTGTTTCTATTAGCATGATGCATGAAGACATATCAATATAGCATAAACGGAAAGTAAACAACTATAATTTATAGAAGTGAAAACCCAAAGATTAAATGGTGTAATTCAACGATACACGAAAAGAGCGAAGGCATATCAATAATGAAGAACAGTCACAAAATAACGTATAGAGACAACAACAAAGCATATTATTGTACAAGAAGAAGATTACATTGCTCATGCTTGAATTTAAACAAGTAACAACTAATTATTATGTGTTACCAGATGCCTTCACAAAATTACTAACTAACATGCTCGAATTTAATGCGTAGTAGCAAATGAACGTACTCATGAATATAAACAGTGACGACATGCTTGAAGAATTGACCGCAATTTCAAGTACAAGGTTATAGAAGTTAATGTGAAGGTCAATAGAAACATGCTTGCGAACGCACTTGTAGTAACGAGAGATTAGCATGCTTTACACAAAAAAATGCTGAAATGAGTAATGAGCAAGTAATAGGCATGTTGAGCAGGTAAATAGAAGATTAATAACTTAACATGCTTGGATGCTTTGGAAACTAGCAGTTAGGCAATGTACAAGGGATTTTGCATTACACATAGTATATGAACAGCAAAACGGAAATGTATAACCAGAGTCATTTGTTTCTACATTCTCATTCATACCTCACTCACGGTTCCATACACTAAGTTATCATTAAACCATATTCTCAGTAACTAGAACATAACATTGAAATGAGATTACTAGCAAAATAACTAGAAAGTAATGATAGACTAAAGACAATAAGAATAACTACAACATAACTTTGAAATGAATTTAATAGCAAGTTATATAGAAAACTAGAGATAGAGTAAAGGCAATAAGATAATTTTCAGGAAGCAACGATAGGACATTATCCAGGCAATCTACAGATTTTAACCAGAACAATACACTTAACACACACACACTTCACTTGTGGGTAGGGCCTCCTCTGGCGAAGACTAACCCAATTCCTCACTTTAGTTGTGAAGTAAACTAGCAGGGACAACTGAACTCTACTCCTTGAAACACCACACTCAGCTAAATGAAAGAGAAGAAGAAGCTGAACGCAGGAGAGGAGAGGATAAGAACGCAGGGGAGAAGGATGAGTGAGCTGGAGGTTAAAAAGAGAGGTTAAAGACTTACTAGGAAAATCATTACATATGAGAGGGGAAGATGGCTGGGCTACGACGAGCTGGAGCTGCAGATTTTCTGTCTGGGAGCATTTTCTTCGCTTGAAGATCACATAGGTATTAACTACATGACCAGCGGTCGGTTTTTAAATCCCTAAATTTATGCAGATCTGTGATCTTTCGTACTAATGCAGACACCTTGATCTCGTCCGCAGTCGTCCACATGTGTAAAATCCCCAAGGCCAAATTGTGATCGAGGAAGGGAATTGGCGTCCCCACTTTCGTCCGTATTGTCCGCAGCTGACCTTCGGACGCCGTTTGGCGTCTGCATGTGTCATCCGAATCGATCCATAAATTGGAAAGATTCAAATCGGACGATGCCCCATCTTGTCCGCAAGCGTCCGAAGGTGTGCATATTTTTGACAGATTCAAATCGAACGAGACGACCCACGTCCGCATTCTTCTAGACTGTCTGAAAATCCGAGACATAGTGAGATAAGCACGTTTATTCACGTCTGGAGTCATCCCAAGTCTTCAGTTTGGCATTCAATAAGTTTGCGGACGACATATCTCATCTGTAGGCGTCCGAAACGCCCAGACCAGAATTTCATCACATTTTTGAAATTAACTTTTCATCCCATCATTATTCCCCATGGATATATGTCATAATTTAACAAGTTAATGTGAAATGTAATACATCATTGTCTTGAAAGTTTTGATTACATCGCGTATGCGGGAGGATTTAGTACCGGGGTATTACATAATTTACATGCATCAAGAAATAATCGAGTTGATTAAACATGCTCACTAGTTAATTAACATGCTTAACTAGTTAATTAATTTATGTGTTGCTAATTGAGTTAAACATGCTAATTAACCACGCTAGTCAGTTAATCTAAACATGCTAATTAGTCAATTTAAACATACTAGTAGTTAATTATTAGTCAATTTACATGCTCAAGAATAACGACATTTATCTAAACATAATGTAATTAATTATAGCACATTAGTTGATTAAATATGTTTAAACCAATCAAATTGTTTATATGCTTAGATTGACTAAATGGGTTATGAGTGCTAGTTAATTTAACATGCTTGTCTAGTTGTGTTCAAGCCTAGTTAATTAATTAGTCGATTTACATATTTAAGAAGTAATTACACTTACTTAAGCATGCTCCAATTAATTATCGTTCATTAGCTAATTAGACATTGGTTCACCTGCTTAGATTAATTATTTAACAACAACTAATTAATTAATAAAGAATGCTCAAATTTAACATAATGTTATCTAAGTTAATTACATGCTCAATATTAAGCAATTATATAGTAAGTGAAACAACAACAAGTAAAATAAATACAATAAAAGAGAGTCATCCTCAATGAAATTAATTCATAGCTAATTCCTCCTCATCATAACGTAGGACCTACGTTCATTATTTCATTTAAACGTTCTAACACATAAATTGTCACGACCCGAAGATGAGCCTGACAGAACCGCCGGGTTAGGCGACCCAATCCTCATAGAGAACCCGATCACCCAGCCCAAGGTGTGAGTTTTAGCGGAAGACTTATAATTTTTAGTTCGGCCCAAAAAGTATGGGCCTATGTCCAAGTAGGGATCACGAGAAACAGACGGTGCATAAATTAAAATGAAATCCAAGTACTGTGCAAAAAATCCAAACCAACTGTATTTAAGGTTTACAGATCCAAAATATAAATATCCTCACCAAATGATAATAATCGCTCAATGGAAATAAAAGAACACTTCTGATCCAAATCCTTAGCTACTCTTTCATTTACCTGTAGTTTTTTTTTTTTTTTTTTTGGGGGGGAGGGGGGGGGGGGGGTCGTTTGGAATGAGTGACTAACTCAGTAAAGTATAGCTATACTAGATGCACCTCATGCAAAACTGGTTTTTCTATACTTTCGAAAATAGGGTTATGTTTCTCTTTTATCGGCACATGAATTTTAAATCATTTCAAAACTCTTTATCATTTTATCAAATTGGCCCATGGCCATTGATGAGGCTTTTAATCGAAAACTCGATGTATACATAGACAGCTATACCTCATAAAATAGGCCATCATCGTTTTCCAAATTGAAAACGTCATTAGTGAAAATGGGTGGTCACTCATGGACTCACCCGCCACACAACATAGAAGAGGGGGTCACCCGTCGATGACAACACCTTATGAGGTAGGAATAATGACGACGATCCGAAGATTCCGTATGTCACCCGAGTTGCCGATGCACCTGGCTGCACAACACAACTCGTATAATCGTATAATCAAATAAAACGGATACAGTTGCTCGCTATATGTGTATTTAGGATAAACAAGTCTCAGCGATTGACAACCGTCTGATCCTTGGGACAAATCCTTGCTAGGTTTAGGGTCTTGCAACCCAAGGAGACGTCATCACTCTCCCATACGAGATTTACGACATTCAGGAGTTTCAACCTGAGGACACGTTACCAATGCCCCAACTATATTTTTTGCACATCAAACAATCAACCTTCACGCAACAGAAGGTATCAAGGGGATAGCGGATCTATCCCTCAACATATGCACAATAAATCTAAAACCATGTACGGAATTAAACTTGAGACAACATACTACTAATAAAAACTAACGTGTTGTCGAACAGTCCTTGTCATTTTTCAAGTGTGTTATTCCACAAAATAATTATTTTTGAAAACGGGATTTCATGCAATGCAATGCAACACAAGAGGTATAAAAATCCCTACCTCGACGATGGTCTGCCTTACCAACCAGAGCAACCAATTACGCAAGAATCGTATCACACTCGCTGAAATTGACAAAGCTTGACAAAGGTATAAACGCGATAATATCATAATTAAATTCTAGGAAAATAAGCGAGGGTCTCATGCAGAGACCAACTAACTTGCGAAGAATTCTAATAATGTTTCCAACTTTATCTAACAACATTCTTTAAACTTGAAATCCAACTTTAACCAATATAGAACTCAAGACCAAAGTTCAATTCATACTCCTTGGATTACTTACCTTCAATTACAATCAAAATCCATTATTCAAAATAACAACTCAAGTTAGGATCTCCAAATCCACCAATGACAAACAACAATTATTCTCTACTCTTATGACTTCAACATTCAGTAAACTCCAACAACACAAACGAAGTCAAACATTTTCAAAGACAAGTAACTGATCCCAAGAACAGCCCTAAACTCACATAACTACATTCTTCACCGTCTTTAGGGTAGAAATCAAATTTAGGGAACCTAACATTATTTCCAGCAGCATAATACATTTTCAAATTTTAAGCAGGAATTAAACACTGCAACATTCTCATCCAAACAACCAAAAACAACAATGACAGTTTATCTCCAGCCATTTTCTATAATCGCAGCAGTTAAACAAAAACCTAATAGTTACACTATTGATGGCAACAATCAGAATCAAATTATCCAAACAACAATCCATTATCAGATCCTTTTCACCAAACAGAAACAACATCCAATACGGCAGAAAATCTTAACACAAGATAATCTAAACAGAGGCATTTCCTTTGACATTATCTCACCAATAAAAAATCTAACAGAGGAGTAAGTCATTCATACGGTTCTTTCATCCAAAATCCAACCAAAATTTCCAAAAACTAATCAGAATCACATTCTGAAATCCATTATTGAATCAAAGGCTTAATGAGAATTGCTCACCCAACACAACAGAACAGAACAGGATTGCGTTCTGTTTACTCGCCGAAATCGGAACATTGCTCAGATCCGAAGCTGCCCCGCCGGAGAATGTCCGTCCGGGATCTTTCGATTTGATCTCTGTAAACCCAGAACACAGATCAACCAACGACATCACAAATCCAACTTAACATCAGAATAAAAACTCGAATCAAAGACCTCACCCACTAAATCGAGAAAAATCGCGTCGGTTCATTCACCGAATATCGGAAGAACACGCTCAGGTTGAGCTGTTCTGTGGTCGGCGCCGCTCGGGATCGCAAGCTGGCTACCACCGACGAGGAGAGCTCGTTCCTCGCCTGATCGGAGTCGTTCGCAGCGCCGTCGCTCGGAAGCGCCGGGAAACATGGTTTGCTCTTGGCCGACGTCGCCTCAGCCATACTCCTGCTAGCTGCCGTATTTTGTCACCCACAGCCGACGGTTCGTCTGGGTCAGATGCCGTTGCCGGAGGAGTCTCGCTGGTCATTCGCCAGAGTCACCGATCGTTCGTCGATCTCCCTCTCTCGCACGGGATCTCGTCGGCTAAATGAGGAAACAGGGAGAAGAGGAATGCCCTAATTCCTCTTCTCTTTGTTTCTTATTTAATTTTTTTTTATTATTTTACAAATTAAACCCTGATCTTTCTAATTAATGGCGGGATTTCTTTCCCTTATTCCCTCCATTTCACTTCATCTCTTCATTTTTCCCCTTCACTTAATCCTTTCTTTTGTCCAAATAAATTCTTGAATCCTTTTACATATATCAT
Organism: Begonia loranthoides; assembly: GCA_022433065.1. Lineage (NCBI taxonomy): Eukaryota > Viridiplantae > Streptophyta > Magnoliopsida > Cucurbitales > Begoniaceae > Begonia > Begonia loranthoides. The sequence continues at coordinate 18,457,405 of CM039470.1, read as the reverse complement.
CTTTTATATAGTCTACCCAAATTTTCAATTTAATCGTAACATCATCTAACGATGTTATATGTCCAATTTGACTGTCCAACTTCGTTCCTTAATTGAATTCTTTGTTCAGAAAATTCTAATTTCACCGACTTTGACCAATTGACCAAAATTGCATACGTGGCCGCTACACGACAATTCGGTCAACTTCAACGCCATGACCGATTTTCAACGTGAAAAATTTACAAGTGGAATTTCTTATTTAAAAATTTCACGGCTTTTACATCTTAACTTCCTTAAAAGAAATTTCGTCCCAAAATTTAAAATAAAACCCGCTACATATCAAAGAGATGAGGGTACTTGCGCATTATGTTCGATTCAATTTCCCAAGTTGCTTCCCTCCTTTTTAGATCAACATAACCTTTTTGTTTGTTTTGCACCGCCTTAAGGCTCTTTCAAATCATTTGAATATCGTCCGTAATTTCTATAATCATATCAGGTCCCAGAGTAACTCTCTCTTCCATCTCAGCCCAACATAGTGGAGAGCCACAAGGCCTCCCATACAATGCCTCGTATGGAGAGATGCCAATACTTGTCTGATAACTGTTGTCATACACAAACTCCACAAACAACAAATGATTCACCCAACTATCACCAAATCCAAAATACAAGATCGCAGCATATCCTCCAAAATCCGAATAGTCCTCTCTGACTGTCCATCTGTCTGAGGATGGTGGGTAATGCAGAGATTCAACTCGGATCCCAAAGTCTCCTACAAAGACCTCTAAGACTTGGACGTAAATCTTAGGTCATGATCTCAACAATACTCGAAGGGAAGTCATGGACGAACATCGTTATCAATATAGAGGTGACTCAACCTTAACAAAAGAAAATCCATCATAATCATGTGACCATCAAAAAATGTGCAATATTTACACTAACGGCAATAACTAACTCTGGTCTCATTCTCCAGCATAAACAAACAATTATAAAACCAAACCTCAACATCACACCAACAGTGAACAGAACAAGGTGTCATTCCAACAATAACCAATCCTTAACAGGCTTATCATCATGAAACAGATTTCCAACAGTTATTCTGTAAAAACCATAGCACAATAACATTGAACAATACTTCTCAACCAATAGCAGCAAACACTACCCCCATTGGGTCCTCACAAATCAAGAGCGAGTACATTAAAACTTTCAAGTTTCCTCAACAACCTAGAATACAAACAAACACTGTCTAAATAGTATAATCCTCATAATATTATCCAGTGACCAAACTAAAATTCTCAAATTCATCCAAGAAGACAGCAACAAGTCTCCAGTAGCTTTACTAGTGAAACTATAACCAAAATAGGAACCAAAATCAACTTAGCACAACACTTGTGCAATCGAAGCATAGCAGACTATTCATCGGACTTCAGACAACAATCATCAAGTCTCCCAAATTTTCCTTCAAACAACAATTTATCATTTCCGCAGCTAACCCTGTCAAGCAACAACCTAAACAAATCTCATTACCAACGCAAAATCCAACATAAAGATAGGAGTCCAAAAATCAGAAACCAATCTCATCAATGGCTACGGACAAAACATTAGGTCGAAATAAAGTAAGCAAATTTGATCAAATAACTCATGATGACTCACCGCATCCAACTACTCTCCATTTTGAAGCTGTTTAAATTTCTCTTTGATCAAATCGCATTGTTGATGTAACTACTTTGTCCTCCAAAGCAAAGGTAATGTGCCAACCATATTATATGCACAAGCTGTTTCATCTTACTCATAGTATTACAGACTATAGTCTCCAACAATCATAGATCGCTTCCTCTGATCCAAAACCAAATATGCTAGTGACCCTTGAGGCTTTTGGCTCAAGACATCAACTACGACATTCGTCTTTTCGAAATAATACTCTAGACTAAAATTGTAGTTCCCTACGTATTTCATCCATCTGCGTTGCCTCAAATTCAAACCTCCATGAGCGAAAAGATACTTCAGACTTTTGTGTTCTGAAAACACCTGAAAGTTCAAACCATGCCAAAAATATTTTTAGATTTTTAGCACAAAAATTACAGTAACCTATTCCGAGTCATGTGAATAATTCTTTTCAAATGGTTTCAACTGTCGAAATGCATAAGCAATCACTTTACCATGTCGCATCAAGACACATCTAAGTCCAATTCCTGATACACCCATGTAAAATGCATAAGTCAACTCACTATCAGGTACTGTCAGAATAGGTGCACTCGTCAATCTGTTCAACTCCTCAAATGCACTCTGACATTGGTTATTCCATCTAAATCGTATCTCTTTTCCAATCAACTTCGTCAATGGTGCTAGTAACGAAGAAAACTTTTCCACAAACAGTCGATAATAATCGGCAAGACCCATAAACTGTTAATCTCTGACACATTCTTTGGAAGCTGCCACTGCACAACTACCTCAATCTTCGCAAGGTCTACCGAGATTCCATCTTGTGATGTAATATGCACTAAAAACTTAACCTTTGACATCCAAAAGTTACATTTACTCATCTTGGCATATAATTGCTAATCTCTCAAAGTCTGAAACACAATCTGAAAATTTCTTCAATGCTAACTCCGAGATTTACAGTATATCAAAATATCGTCGTTAAACACCTCAACGAACCGATTTAAATAAGGTCTAAAAACTCAGTTCATGAAATCCATAAAGTTGTTGGGGCATTAGTCAACCTGAAATGTAAGACTAGAAACTCGAAATCCCCATATCTCATCCTGAAAGCTGTCTTCAGGATATCCTCTTCCCGAATCTTAATCTGACTACAGCCAGACCTCAAATCAATATTTGAGAAGTACCGTGATCCACCAAGCTGATCGAACAACTCATTGATCCTAGGCAACAAATACTTATTCTTTATGGTAACTAAATTCAACTTCTGATAATCAATGTAGGGTCTCAAAGAACCATCTGTTTTCTTGACAAATAAAACTAGTGCACTCCACGAAGTGATACTCTTCCAAATAAATCTCTAATCTATCAATTCATACATCTGCTTCCTTAACTCATCTAACTCTATAGGAGTCCATTTTATATGCAGAAATAGGAACTGGGGTAGCACCCGAAACCAAATCAATACAAAACTTGACCTCACGGTCTAGAGACAACGTTGGTAACTCATCAGGATACACATCTGAAAACCCTGTCACAACTAAGACATCTAGATCCTGACAATCCATCTCAACCTCAATATTAACCACCCAAAGTTCTTGTACAGCTTCAATCCACTGCGACTACCCAAATATATCCACAAAATAGAATTAATCGTCACCACACTAGTATCATTGCAATCAACGATAACTCGCTTTAGATGGCATTCCATTGTTGCCCTATATTTCCTCAACCACTTCATACCCAAAATCACATCGAACTAACAAATGGGTAAAACAAAAATGAGCAGAAAAATGTACAGTCATCAATCACTACGCAGACTGCTCTGCACACAACAACTACTCCACTCTGGACACCCAGAGGAGTACTAAATATCAACAGAGATTTCATCTCCCACACTAACCACTAATCCTAGGTCAACTCATGAAATGTTTATGTCATAGACTCACTGCAGCTATGACTACTATACTATATCCCAAATACCTTGACAAAATCTTTCCACTCCATCAACTGGACATCATAATCGAACCTCACGACGTTCCACCAACTGGACGTCAATTTCTCCAAGTAATGACCAGTAATCCCCACTTTGGAACAATTTCAAATTTTAGAGTGCCTCAAAATTCTTCTCCATTTTCTAAAACTAACTTTCACTCCCATTGGGTTTCCAACACCCTCAAACACGAGTTAAAAATTGCTTTTAACCATTCTTCCTCCTCCCATTTATAAAAAAGTTTGGGCAGAATATGCCCTATTTCTTTACTCCCCCAAAAGCTAGAATCATATATCCTGCAACAAGTCTTAAGCAATTGCAGTATGATCTATCATTTATTACATCTATCAATCTATTTTAGCAAAGAATTATAATTACTCACATCATATACAGTCACCTGACACAATGTTAATTAACATACATTACACTTCACGTTCCTTTTAACATGCTCACATATCATCCGAGCACACTCCAACCATTTACTCTATCAATTAACATTTTAAGTTCAACAACTGTCCAAATGATCTAATTACATCCAATTTATATTTCAAGTATCTTTTTCATACCAGATTCATGTGCAGAACTATTACTGATCAAGTTCTGCAAACTATCCATCATTGCCACAATGAGATCAGAACCACCTCTTCTAATCGGTTACAAGATGTCCTCCTCGGTGTCATTTTAAAATTTTAGAGAAAAGAAAATCCCACTTAGTTATGAGACTTGACTTGTGCACAGTTATCAAACTCTTTTCCTACACCATTAAATTCTCGAGTGATCGCTACTTAGAAATTTGGAACCTTGTGCTCTGATACCATAAAATTTTGTCACAACCCGAAGCGGCCCTGATAGAACCGCCGGGTCAGGCGACCCGATCCTCATAGAGAACCCGATCACCCAGCCCAAGGCGTGAGTTTTAGCGAAAGACTTATAATTTTTAGTTCGGCCTAAAAAGTATGGGCCTATGTCCGAGTAGGGATCACGAGAAAGTGACGGTGCATAAATTAAAATGAAATCCAAGTACTGTGCAACAAATCCAAACCAACTGTATTTAAGGTTTACAGATCCAAAATAAAAATATCCTCACCAAATGATAATAATCGCTCAATGGAAATAAAAGAACACTTCTGATCTAAATCCTTAGCTGCTCTTTCATTTACCTATAGTTTTTGGGGAGGAGTCGTTTGGGATGAGTGAGTAACTTAGTAAAGTATAGCTATACTAGATGCAGCTCATGCAAAACTCGTTTTTCTATATTGTCGAAAACAGGGTTATGTTTCTCTTTTATCCGTACAGGAATTTTAAATCATTTCAAAACTCTTTATCATTTTATCAAATTGGCCCATGACCATTGATGAGGCTTGTAATCGAAAACTCGCTGTATACATAGACAGCTATACCTCATAAAATAGCCCATCATCATTTTCCAAATTGAAAACGTCATCAGTCAAAAAGGGTGGTCACTCATGGACTCACCCACCACACAACATAGAAGAGGTGGTCACCCGTCGATGACAACACCTTATGAGGCAGGAATATGACGACGATCCGAAGATTCTATACGTCACCCGAGTTGCCGGCGCACCTGGCTGCACGACACAACTCGTATAATCGTATAATCAAATAAAACGGATACAGTTGCTCGCTATATGTGGATTTAGGATGAACATGTATCAGCGATTGACAACCGTCTGATCCATGGGACAAATCCTGGCCAGGTTTAGGGGCTTGCAACCCAAGGAGACGTCATCACTCTCCCACATGAGATTTACGACTTTCAGGAGTTTCAACCTGAGGACACGTCACCAATGCCCCATCTATATTTTTCGCACGTCAAACAATCAACCTTCACGCAGCAGAAGTTATCAAGGGGATAGCGGATCTATCCCTCAACATATACACAATAAATCTCAAACCATGTACGGAATTAAACTTGAGACAACATACTACTAATAAAAACTAACGTGCTGGCGAACAGTCCCCGTCAATTTTTCAAGTGTGGTATTCCATAAAATAATTATTTTTGAAAACGGGATTTCGATGCAATGCAACACAAGAGGTATAGAAATCCCTACCTCGACTAGGGTCTGCCTTACCAACCGGAGCAACCAATTACGCAAGAATCGTATCAAACTCGCTGAAATTGACCAAGCCTGACAAAGGTATAAACGCGATAATATCATAATTAAATTCTAGGAAAATAAGTGAGGGTCTCTTGCAGAGACCAACCAACTTGCGAAGAATTTTAATAAAGTTTCCAACTTTATCTGACAACATTCTTTAAACTTGAAATCCAACTTTAACCAATATAGAACTCAAGACCAAAGTTCAATTCATACTCCTTGGATTACTTACATTCAATTACAATCAAAATCCATCATTCAAAATAACAACTCAAGTTAGGATCTCCAAATCCACCAATGACAAACAACAATTATTTTTTACTCTAAATCCATCATTCAAAATAACAACAGCATAATACATTTTGCTCATTCAAAATAACAACACAACTAACATAACTACATTCTTCACCGTCTTTAGGGCAGAAATCAAATTTAGGGAACCTAACATTATTTCCAGCAACATAATACATTTTGAAAATTCAAGCAGGAATTAAACACTGGAACATTCTCATCCAAACAACCAAAAACAACGATGATAGTTTATCTCCAGCTATGTTCTATAATTGCAGCAATTTAAACAAAAACCTAACAGTTACACTATTGATGGCAACAATCAGAATCAAATTATCCAAACAACAATCCATTATCAGATCCTTTTCACCAAACAGAAACAACATCCAATATGGCAGAAAATCTTCACACAAGATAATCTAAACATAGGCATTTCCTTTGACATTATCTCACCAATAAAAACTCCAACAGAGAAGTAAGTCATTCATACAGTTCTTTCATCCAAAATCCAACCAAAATTTCCAAAAACTAATCAGAATCACATTCTGAAATCCATTATTGAATCAAAGGCTTAATGAGAATTGCTCACCCAACAGAACAGAATAGAACAGGATTGCGTTTTGTTTACTCGCCGAAATTGAAACATTGCTCAGATCCGAAGCAGCCCTCGCCAGAGAATGTCCGTCCGGGATCTTTCGATTTGATCACTATAAACCCACAACACAAATCAACCAACGACATCACAAATCCAACTTAACATCGGAATAAAAACTCGAATCAAAGACCTCACCCACTAAACCGAGCAAAATCGCATCGGTTCATTCGCCGAAAATTGTAAGAACATGCTCAGGTTGAGCTGTTCTATCCCCGGCGCCTCTCAGGATCGGAAGCTCGCGGCCACTGACTAGGAGCGCTCGTTCCTTGCCTGATGGGAGTCGTTCGCAGCGCCGTCGCTCGGAAGCGCCGGGAAACGTCGGTTTGCTCTCGGCCGACGTCGCCCGAGACGGACTCCTGCTGGCTGCCGTCTTTTGTCGCCCACAGCCAACGGTTCGTCTGGGTCAGACGCCGTCACCGGAGGAGTCGCTCGCTGGTCATTCGCCGGAGTCGCCGATCGTTCGTCGATCTCCCTCTCTCGCGCGGGATCTCGTCAGCCGAATGAGGAAACAGGGAGAAGAGGAATGCCCTAATTGCTTTTCTCTTTGTTTCTTATTTATTTATTTATTTATTTTTTATTATTTTACAAATTAAACCCTAAACTTTCTAATTAATGGCGAGATTTCTTTCCCTCATTCCCTCCATTTCACTTCATCTTTTCATTTTTGCCCTTCACTTAATCCTTTCTTTTATCCAAATAAATTCTTGAATACTTTTACATATATAATCTTTTATATAGTCTACCCAAAATTTTGATTTAATCGTAACATCATCTAACGATGTTATATCTCCAATTTGACTGTCCAACTTCGTTCCTTAATTGAATTCTTTGTTCAGAAAATTCTAATTTCACCGACTTTGACCAGTTGACCAAAATTGCATACGTTGCCGCTACACGACAATTCGGTCAACTTCAACGCCATGACCGATTTTCAATGTGAAAAATTTACACTTGGAATTTCTTTTTTAAAAATTTCACGGCTTTTACAGAAATCATCATCACTTCCTAGCCGTCAATTATAACCTAAATTGAATTAAGGGAATTCACAGTAAAGGAAAGTGCAGGAAACAACTATACAGAAATCTACACAATATTAACCAAGAAAATAACAACAGTATATCACCCAAGGAAAACAGGAAACCAACACTATCAACAAGTGCGACATTTAATCACAAAACTAACAATGAGGGAAATATCTCAATTGTATCATTAAAGGAAATCTATGCAATATGAACAAGGAAATAGACTACACTCACGCACTTTACTTGTGCTGTAAGGCCTCCACTAGCCAAGACACTCCTATTTCCTTACCTCAAATCTTTATCGCAGTTGGCACTTAATAGTTATCCTTCTTCCCTTTTCAACACCAGCAAGCAGGGAAGCTCTCGACCACAACTGTCCACCCTAGGCCAGCAGTCCAACACTAAAGAGCTCCACCTCCAACCAAGTCCTAACAGCTCACCAAGAACAAAATCAATAGAGGTCAACAATGGCTTCTTTAATGAAATCTAACTTAACATCTTATTTCAGTTTGACAGTGTTTAGAAATAACTAATCATACGACAATAACCAACAACATATTAGAGAATCACGTTACTCATCTTTCTTTCTTAGTTATATCAGAAACAGAATATAACTTTTCCAAATAGAAGAGTAACATAGAATCCAACTTTAGCTTAAACTAACATATTCTCCCTGCAAATAACAATGCATCCAAGTATAATATATCACAATTTCTAGAAGCAGCACAATAACAAGGATTTTAAATACTACAACTAGTAGAGTTTAACCATTCTCCATCAGGCCCTAGACAACAATCCAACAACGTTCTTCACACAACCAAAAGCAGATAGCAGAGGGTAATATAATCAATCATTGTCCAATAGTCTGTATTTAGTCTTACAAAATTTAACAAAAGAACAATCATCCAACACATGATCCAAAACAATAACCAACCATTGAGCATTCACCAAACCAAATCAAACAAAGGATAATCCATGTATATCAACCAAGCCCAACAGATTATATTCCCAACAAAATCATCCCACATAAAACAAGAAGGGCATACAGGACAATACCACCGAGAGAATAAATCACAATAGCAATAACACATTTTCATCTTTTATCTCAACTGCATAACACCAATCCATAAACTCTAGAATAGGGTGAAGGAAACCACTCACCAGAGGGCACATGAGAGCTGCTTCCAGTGTCCCCGCATAACACACTCTCCCTCCTCACTCAGTTCATCCTCTAGAGAGCCCTCCACTTTCTCTCGAAATTCTCTCCATCACTAAACATATGATAATTAACAAAACCAGCCAAGAAACAGAAACCAAATAACCAAAACAGCCAAAAATAAAACTCACCTGAAGCTCTCGGCCATCCTTCCATGCTTCACAGTCATCCATCCATGCTTGACAGCTCAGTCATCTAGAGAGCATAGTGCTCTTCACTTAGTTCACCCTAGCCTTCACTCTCCCTCACTGTCTTTATCCTCCTGCCAACAAACACTCTACCATTCAAGAAGGCAGAGTGTTGCACTCCGCATGCCCGATAGTCACTCCAACAGCTTTACAGAATGTTCCCCACGCTGCACTATAGAGTGCAAACTAGGGCAGAAGGCCGGTTCAACCCAAAAACTGGACAACAGGCCTTCGGCCAGTCCAGCTTGAACTGCCAGCTCCCTTGCCACATCAACCCAAAGGGTCGATTACAGCCCGTCGCTCGCCAACCCATCGTAGTCGCTGCTCCTTCGTTGTTGCTCAATCAGTCGTCGCCCAGCCTTTGTCCCACGACCCGACGCTTCACCGTTCAGAACAGTGAGCCGCAACCTGGCGCGACACCAATTGCTCGCCCATAGCCAGATGATGAATAGTGTCGCGTTCCACTGCCCGAGCTCGTCGTCGTGCTTGTCTCTCCGTCGCTCGCAATCTCCTTCCTCTTCGCCACCAATCTCCCTTTTCTCCCTGCTCACTCTGTCTCCATGGTTTCCTTCTCTTGCCCAAGAAATGGCCAAGGGCCAATTAAAATCTCCCCAAACCAGTTCACAGTGTGAACCGGTTTACTCTGCCCTTCATTGAAATTCTCATTATTTTAAATCTTCATTTATGAAATCCACCCTTATTATTTTTTCATAACATTTTAAGTTAATTCATTAACTTACCCTATATTTTAATTCCCCAACCGAGCCGCTAAATTTTTGGACCGAGCCCGAACCAGCCTGGTTCAATCCATATTTCTCACTTTTGTTAATTCTTATTTTCATCCAATAAATTCCCATAAATTTTTCGAATACGTCCTTGGTAATATGCCAATAATTATCCAATAAATCCAAATATCCCCAATTACTTTCCAATTATCCTTATTAACTTTCGATGTAAAAAGTCAGGGTATTACATACATCCTATGAACCTCGTTGGTAGAATCGTCACCCAATCCCACGAAGGAAGAGATACCTCATCATGTAGTTTTCTTAAGTAGGATCGTCACTAATCCCCCCAACCTCACAACAGCTATTTACATTTATTGAATCAATTTTCAGTTTCATTATCAACATTATGCATGTAAAAAATTTTGTTCCTTTTTCTTAAAATAATGATGCATGACATGAGTGCATTCCATTCAAACAATTAATTGCAAACTCTTAAGCATATCAAACCTTTAACTAACATTCTACCATAGTGAATACAACAAACAATATCATCATGGTAATACAAGCCTATTATCTCGTGATGTAGACCAAAACAACCAAAGACATGCAGATCCCTTACCTTAAGTCAGTAGAGTGGTTCCAACATTTAGAATATTTTCTTGAATGACAACAACTTCACAATTAATAATACTCTTAGCAATAACTATTTAATACACCAAGCACAAAAGTATGGATAAATACAATCTTGTCTAATAACATGCTCATTGCATAATCACTTAACATCTATCACGTGTATTTGATTCAAGTATCATCAATTCAGTATGCATACATTCTAGGGTTTTTCTCCAAAATCTTCATTCATATTTAACTATCTATAACTTTCTCCATACTTAACCAAGTTCATTAATTCCAAAACTTATCTCTTCCTTAAGATGTCCTAAATAACATATCTACTTGGTTTTACTAAAAAATTCCAAGAAGATAGGCATCAAAACACCCCTATTCAACAATTTCCTTCAACTTTCATTTCTTTCCTCCATCACAAATCCCTTAACTTCATAGAATTCATAAAAATTATAAAGGAAACCTTTGGTACCTTCAAAATTCTAAGAGGAAGAGAGAAAATTTCCTTTGAGAGCTTTTAAGAGATGTCTTTTTTTTGAACCTAAGAATCTCAAGTTCCTTTAGCTTTTGAAACACTTAAACACATCCCCTCCAACAACAAGTTGGAGGTGTATCTTAGTTGGTTGTACAATGGTAAGGCACCTCTAACATCCCATAACTTTTTCTTTATAAAAATTTTCTTTCCTTTAATAAAACACTCGTGATGGAAAACCAGAGTAATAAACATACAATGAAAGTCTTAGAGTAAACATACAGTGGAAGTCTTGTACATTTAAATACCACATACCAATTGTTTAAATAAACACTTAGATAAACACATTAACTGAAAACACAAGTAAAACATTTGTTTGAAGTCCTAAAACACTTAAAAGCTTTTAAAATATTTAAATACATTTATTTCATTTCTATGAGCCATAACCCAAGGTCAATGTCGCCAATAGCACAAACGCCCAACCCGGTGATACTCCATCAGCTATGTCCTTTAACAACTTTATCCAATCATCGACTCCTGACCTACATCAATGGGACCTAACTATGAGCCTAAAGCTCAGTAAGCGGTATAAATGTAAAACATAAAATACACATATAACTTTTGTAACATCGTATATTGTTTTCAGTTTTGCTTATTTATTACTGTTTCTTTCTTTTTTTCTGTTATTTATTCTATTTACGTATCGGGTGTATCCAACCGGACTCCACAAACATCCATTTACTTATCTTTGATTTTTGTGCTGAGCGTAACCAACTGAACCACAACTATTTACTTATCTTCAGTTTCTGTGCCGAGTGTAACTAACCAATCAACAACTATGTATTTACCTTTGGCTTTTGTGCTGGGAGTAACTAACTAGTCCATAACTATTTACTTATCTTTCGTTTCTGTGTCGGGCGTAACTAACCGGACCACAAAAATGACTATTTACGTCTATTCCATTTTCGTGTACTTTAGGATTCCAAGTCTTAACGTCGTCGTGCACATACAATCCTATCTAACATGTTCCTCAATCGTATCCTTAAAACGTGATCGAACTAAGGAAATGAACTTAAATCTAATAAACATACAATTCATAACATTCAATTAAAAAAACAGTAAACACCCCCTAATTCTTATGATGTAGGGCCTTTCTAACAAAAGACATGCAATACCACTTACCTGAGTCCATAGCTTTAATGGGTTAACTCCTTAAGTTTATTCTCAAAACTTAATTATCAACAAGATGAGGCTATCAATAAAGATTCCCAAATAAAGAACCCAAACTACTAGCAATTCATTGCCTAACATATCTCCTTAATTCAACTTAAAAATTTACTCATACAAGGTATAGCTTCACTATATGTCCAACACCACCCAAAAGAATCCATCCTCTACCTTATTGAATTTCAATCCCAACTTTCAACAACATAAGTTCCATAATTAATCAAGGTACAATGTCCACTTGATGGTTCTTGGCAATAAGACCCAACGATTATCAACGACCAACCAAGGCAATAATACAATAATAAAATAATAATATCCCGCCAAATATCTTAAACATGTTATATTAACAGATTACACTATTTAGGCACTAACCAAAAGTAATTCTTCCTTCCTCAAAATCCAACTTATTTATAGAATCAGTGTATCATTAGAAATCATTCCACGACATGACCAAATAGACAGACTATCACTCAGGCAAAACCAACTATAGGGAATATCATGAAAAAAGGATCATTGATGTAAAACTAGGGTATTAAAGAACCCTACACCGAACAACAAATGTGGAATTCAAAAATGGATCGTCGATCGAATCAAGAAAGGGTAGAAATGAACTTGACCCTAGCCAAACCTGTCGACTAGATCCAAAGTTATCAAAAGAGGAGCTTGACCATACCCAAACTGGTTGGTTGAACCAAAGCTATTAAAGGTTTTGATCTTTCAAGTTTGAAGCTTGAAGAGACCAAGTTCTTTGTACAGAACAAAAAGAGAGGAAACCTCACCAAAACACATAAGTTTATTTCATAATTCCATTCCCTCTAATGAAGCCTTACAATTGTTTAAATAGAAAAACATTAGGTTAACACTAAAAAATTGTAAAAAAGACCAAAATAACCAAGAACAATCGAAAAAATTAAGGTTTGGAGTCGAAGGGGTGGTGGGGGTATGCAGGAAGGGGTGCTGGGCCTGAGTGTAGACTGGGCTCCCCGCGCGGTAGAACTGATCGGGTCGCGCATTCGGACATTGATGGGCGCGTTCGAGCAGGCGCGCTATAGGGCAGGGTCGGATCAGGCGCGGGTTGCTGACAGGGCGTGCTGACGAGGCACAGATATTGCGGGATGCGAACTGACAGGGCGAGTTGATGAGGCTCGGGTCGGGTGAAGTTGGGCGAGCAGTCGGGCATGCTGGATCGGGTTTGGGTGATGGACGTGGCGTGCTAACGGGGTCTGGGATTCACGGGATGCGCAGGCTGATGTGGAGCAGTGACCGGGAGTACTGACGGGCTAGGCCGCGCGTTGCGCTCAGGCACTAGGCTACGTGCTGGCTTGTGCGCTGGGCTACGCGCTGGGCTGCACGCACTACAGGTGGCCCTTCGGGCCTTCTTCAAAAATAACTTTCTTTTGCATCCTTTGACTTGTGCTTCCTTTTTTATCTCTCCACCAATGCTTAGCAAGCTATTCAAGGCTTTTAGATCACGGACTTTGGGCTCCTTTTCTCAGATCTCTCTCACAAAAATTGAGGGTTTTTCCATCATCTTCCTTGTCTTTACTTCAATCCTTGGGCCTACATTATTCTCTAAGGGTCCTAGGTCCATGTAGCTGATGCGGATCACATCAATCATCATCGAAGGTATGCATATTATAAAGTATTTCCAAAGGAAAAACATGCAGAATACCATGTTATCTACTGAACTAAACTCCAGAGAACAACCATGAAAACAATCACGTATAACCTAAGAAAAACTACACCACAATATCCTACTCCCAAGCAATTTCTATGCAAACATCAGTGAATAACAATTACCTGAATAATTATAGGGAATAACCACTAAGACCTTCTTCCTTTCTTAGTTTCTTACTCACGGTCTCAGGTCTGCCACAAACTCTCAAACCTTCACTACCTCCAAAACAAAACATACACACCCTCACTATCTTCAGAATCTCACACACCATCAGACTCTCACGGCCCTACATTCTCAACTCATAATAAGCATCATTTCATACAAAATCTCAGCAAAGTTTCCTCATGGCTTACCCTTATTCTCCCCGTTCATTCTTTTTCATTTCAATATATATATGTAGGAAACCCAAATGCCTCATCATCTTTCAAAGGGAGACAGGAAGCCAATGGTTCGGATGTTCCATTGTCTAAACGCTTAGACGACAAATCCTTTCATTTTCACGTCAGTTACCATCTCTCTAGATGACTTTCACAAATGGAGGTCGATCAAATTCTTTAGTACCCGATCGACTGCTAATCAGCCAATCAACTGCAAATCCATTGTTTCAAGATTGGCAGATGATCATGACAGACGATCACTGAAATTGAGTGAACAGCCAACAGATCGTCTGCCAACCCATAATTTACAACATATTGATTAATCCTCACACCAACAAATCATCTGATATATTAGTTCTTCTTTTATAATTACAAGTTGATTTGATCACAATCAACCGCTAAATCAACCTCCATTTCAGTACCCATATTTTTCCTACAGGTTGATTACAACGGTTGATCGTGATCAACCTCCAATTCAATAACCATATTTTTCTTAGAGGTTGATCACCCAAGTTAATCACAATCAACCTCCACTCAATCTATCATCTGCCACCCATGTTTATTCTCCAATTATATATGTATATATACTTCTTCTCCAAATATATATATAATATCTATATCCTTAATAATTCACTATTCCAAACTATTCAACCCTAAATTTCCAAATATGTTTCATTTGACTAATATCTTAAATTTCCTAACTTAATTCCAATAATCCTAAATCATCCTCATATGGTTAATATGAATATAATTTGAGATAAAGAAATTATCCTCATACGGTTAAAACGTCACTTCGATCCCGCATGACATCTATCAAATTGATTTCATTGATTATCCTACCATAATTTGAAGCTGACATTCCTACACTCTCTATAGTTTACTACTCATGTTATCACTTGATTCATACTTGACCAATATAGTTTTGAACTCCATCCATTGGTAGAACCAAACTTAAATTCAGTCCTTCAAACATAAAGTAGCATATTTCAACATACCATACAATTTCATTCTTTAAGAATAAATAATTCCTTTTTATCACCTTGAACTTCTCATAGTGTCTTTTACCCTCAACTAATTCATTCTTCAATTTTCCAATAATATCCAACGAAATGTAAGAACAATCACCGAATATTTTTGTATTTAATTCTAACAAAAATATACACACAACTAAACTCTTACATTGTTTTGAACATAGCACCATACATGCTCAGTCTTAGTGCGTTTCAACCACTATTGTCGTGTAGCATAAGATTTTACTCGCCTTTGTTCTTTCTAACTTAGTGTGTGCAAATATGCTCCATACAATTTGGATTCATCCTTCCAGGCTTGTTAGATCATAAACTTCTCCTTTCACTATCGCGGCTTCAGTCGTTGAAGCCATGGTACCCAAATTATTTTTTCTTTTTTTGGTCTCCGAATCTGTATATGTATCCATTTCTGTATTTGTATCTGTATCCATATCCGTTTCTGTGTCCGTATCTATATCCGTATCTGTATCTGTTTGCGTTTTCGTGTCCGTTTCTGTTTCTCCTTAATCAATTATTTAGTACATTAATAATTCCTTCAATTGAATCCTTTAGCAACATATACAGAATATCAATCTATTCCATTCCGCAACTCTCCCGGTAAACCGACTCTCTGAATGTTTGAGATACCGACTTAACAAATCTCCAACTTCCGATCTAAGTCAATTATTAATGTTAGCCATACATGTACATACATTGTGCTACCCATACTCTTAGAGAGACTCTTTATCATATAGTTCAACTTAAGAGAATCCCTTGAATTCATAAATCAAAATCTTCAGATTTAATAGTTTCCAAAATTCATCAATTTACGAGGAGTAAGTTCAAATCCAACTTAAAGGTAGTAATTAAGTCATTGCATATACGAACTCCCCAACCATTTTCTAAGTCACAACATTCTTCCATATCTTACACCTTTATAAGTCTTTATCTTAAGCCCTTGCATAAACTAGTATAACTTATGTCATTACTGCTCATACGATTCGAGGCAAGCCATGACAATACTTTAATTAACATTCATATACCATAGCTGCTTCACCCACAGTCGAAGTTTAGTAAATTCTCTTAAATTACATGTCTATATTGTGTGAGAGATTTTTCCAAATCTCTATCTTCATCATTGTAGTCAAACCTTCAATTGTCCTTATTGGGACTCACCCGAGATAAAGAACTTAACAAAATCCAACACATACTCTACTGTTCATTTTCTTTTTTAATTTCTTCTACTTAACCAATCACAAAGATATTATTCTTAACATAGCTTAGATTACAACTCAAAACGTCAAACAGTAAGTGTCATAACCATCTCAATTTTTTCCTCAATTTTAATCAAAGTTAGTTGTACAAACCGATTATATCCTCAATTTCCAATCCATGTCAAAATCTAACCTATCTAGGAAACAACACTAATCAGTTCCTTGTTTTAACCTAGACAACTTTCTTATCCTAATTTAGAATAGGTTCTTAACTTAACCAAATGGGTAGTGATTACGATTATCAAGTACCCAATTTGACCACAACTGAAGATCCAAAATACTCATTCTACAACTTTTTAATAATCTTGAACTAGTGGATAAGCACTTGACTAACTAATTATCATTATCATAATTTAGCTTAATCACTAGCCCTCAATGTTCCTCCTTCTTTTAATAAGTCTACCCTTATCTAACTTCTTGTAGCGTAGACGATCTTGCTAACTTGTCTAGTTCATGCAGAACTTAACTCCCACTTATCCCTTTTTTTTTTAATAAAATTTGGGCAAAGTATCCCATGTTTCTTCACTCCCCCAAAGCTAGTTCTTGCACTCAAAACCCAAGCAGTTCCAGTATCGTCTATATGTTATCAGATCTATCATTCTACTATATCAAAAGAACACCGTGATTACTTACATCCATTACAAGCATCCCAAATACTATACTATTTTCATTACATCTCCAAGTGACGAAATTGTTGTCCCACCAACAAATAATTTGATCAAGAAAGAACTAATTATAATACTTATAGTCGATGAAGTATTTCCACGGCGAAACTTGTGCTAGCAGGCAGTATATAGAATCAGTTTTAAAAACTAGGGATGCTCTGATACCAACTGTAACGACCCGATTTTTATTTACTTAAAAATACATGGAATTTAAAAAAATTTCTTTTATAAAATCAGAGTGAAACTTTTCTTATAAAAACCGATCGTTAAAACTCTTTACTTAAAACATTTTGCAGAAGAAGTAATAAAATTCTTTTATAAAACGCAGCTGAATTAAAACAAAACATTAAAGAATATTAAATAATTTACAAACCATTTTACAAACCATTTCCTTTTAAAATTCTTTAGTTCAGCCAGCCACAAGATCCACCAGTACAAATCCTTCATCAACTGTCTTTAACCTGTTCTCCTATTTTCTCGTACAATACCTACATCAGCAGACCTAAACTAATGAGCCTACTACTCAGTAAGTGATATGACTAGTTATTTTTAAGAGTAGTTATTTATTAAATTTTTATTGGCCACTTCCTCATTTCAATATTATTTTCTTATTTTTCACTTTTGATAGAATTTTCTTCCCCTCATTAGTCCTGCTTGACTTGTAAAGAGAGTTGGAACTCCTATTTTCGTAATTATATTTGCGCACTATGAAATTCGATTGAGAAGAGTCTTTTACTTGTCTTACTAGAAAATCATATTGTTTGGTGATAAATTGCAGGTTGGCTGGAAATTTGTTGCATAAAAAATGGGTCTTGACGGTATTCTACCATTGCCTCATCGGAGATCACCATCGTTCCGAAGACAATTCCCCCAAAATGAGTTGGGTAGCTGGTCGACGCTCCTTAAAAGGCACCAATTTCTCTTAGCGGCCCTCGTTCTCTTGGGTTTTCTATGCACCATTTATCTTTACTTTGCCGTCACTTTAGGCTCTCCGAGCTCTTATTTTGGGTTGACTGGGTCTGAAATGGCATTGTGCAATGCCAAGGCTTCTCTTGCTCAAGGAAAACTGAAATTCTTTTCATATTGGGGAAACTTAGTACTTGAGCAAATTCCTTTCATTTGTGTTATTTTAGTGGATTGATTTTTAGTTTAAATGTTTCGTCCATAGATGATTGATTTGTACATCAATGTGATGGTTTTAACTTGCATATTCAAATTGCTTAGAAACTTGACATTTATAGGATAAAGATACATTTATACTTCAAAATTTTATATTATGCATGATCATGCAATTCATTACAGAGGAGAACCGTATCTCATCTGTTAGTTAGGACGATGGATAAGTCAATTGCTCTAGTGGCTTAACCTATGGTTCCGACGAGGAACCACGCCAATCGGTGTGTCACCATGAGCCATACCCAGTCATTTTGTTAAAGACATTGGGGGTTTCAGAACGAGGTAAAGGTGAACCCTAGCTTTCATGTAGCTAACTCTAAACCTACCACTCCCTACGTGGGAGGAATACTACCATATGGAAGTGTCACCGATCACCCGAACCCCCACACACTTATTTACATATATTAAGTATGACATAAAATATGCCTATGAGAATACCTACATTCCTATATGATCATACAAATATCTAATAAAAATATCATTAAAAGAACACACAACATGCAAATCCTAACTCTTGCGATGTAGGGGCCGAAGACCAAAACTTAGTAAGCATCAACTTACCTGGCGTCCTTAGCGCGTTTAGCACATAAGTTCTTTCTCTTCAATACCTTCACAATTCAATAACATTTAATTATTAACAGTAACCTACCAAATTCCATAAAACATGATGGCTAATTATTCCAACATTCAGCTTAACAAACAATAGTGGGTAATTCCCTTAACCTAACCCATTTCCTTACTGATTCCATGAAGCAGCGACCCACAACACAACAGCTTCACAAACAATATATACATCTTAAAATAACAGAACAAACTTCAAAACATCCATTAACACCTCTCTTGTTTTCACTTAATTATCATATTTGCATATTTATGGACAAAGAGCAACTCCTATAATCAAAACAATGAATCTTCCTTTGTCTAGTATAAATAATAGGCCAACTAACATATTCATAGTCAACAGTACATTAGTCGGCCATACATTCTACAACCAATAAGTTGCACACACTAGAGAACATATTTTCTTATCTTTTACAATTATCCTATTACAATCTATAAGCAAAGAATTCTAAATAGAGAGTCTAAATTCCTTAAAATCCATAAACAGCATAGGACATCCCTTATCCATTTATTTTTAAATTCCACAACCAATCGCAACCAAAGAGCTGAGACCCAACAACAGAGTATAACATTCACTAACCTTCAAAGCAGTAAACCAACCCAAGTAAAACCATCATTATCTTCTACCTATAACATACTTAAAATCCATAAACCAATGACAGATAGAGATCATAACCAACACACAAAGATCATATATCCAGCTATTATCTAATAATCTGAAATAAATCTTGCAGTACATTAATTCTTCTCAAGCATGACTGTCGACAGAGACCATATCAAAGGATGACCAACACCAACAATGCACAACAGTTTTCTCTACATGTTATTCCCACAAAACACATTAGGCATGAATGGAAATCTTCACATTACCTAAAGGCCCGAGGCAAACAGCTCCACTTCCTACTTCTTTTGTCTTCTTTTTCTTCTGCTTTCTCCCTGCCTCAACTTTCTCACTGCCATTCGTTCCATCATTTCGTTGAACTCATACAGAACACAGCCACTGAACTCATACAGAACAAAGCAAACTCGAGAGCAGCAGTAGAAGTCCTCCCCTTTTCACTGCATTCCAGCTCACTACCCCTGCCATGTCTATATAGACAGGAGAGGAGACCACATCACAGCAGAGCGGATTACACAATTCAAAGAAGTTGGTCCAACCAGTAATTTCCACGTGGAAGCCAGCTAGAGGAGGAAGTCCAACCTGGTCCGGTCCAGCTCGAACAAACCACTCCAGCTGATTCACGCCAATTCGTCTCTATCGATTTTCACCTCCAAATCTGCCACTGCCAATCGCCAATTCAAAATTGTCGAATCAAGAAATACCAAGGGAAGAAGAACATAAATAGTGGACTTACCTCCATCTATGATTCGTAGCTAGTGGGAGTTCCATTCCTGAGCCCTAAACGAGTCCACCTGCTGTTCACCCAGCCGCAACCAACAAACCATTGTAGAGGAGCACACGTCGCCGTTCGACGCCAACTGCACGAGCCCGAGCTCTCCCTCGCGCTGTCGCGCTGTCGCTCGTCGCCTCGCCGATCTCACTCTCCCCCTTTGAACTCTGTCTCTCTCCCTCTAATGGCCGAAGGCCAATTCTTGTTTTAAATTCCAAATCGGTTCAAGAGGAACCGGTTTATCCCCCATTTCATAAATTCTTCCTTTCCTTTTCAATTTAATATATTCCTTTAATTCAATTAATCCAATTAATCTCTCTTTTCATTTATTTAATTTCCCCATTAATTATCTCAAATTAATTCATTATTTATTTTCCTCCTTTTTAATTAAAATGGAGTCACCCATTTATTTCGGATCGAGCCGAACCAAAACTGGTTCAGTCCATATATAACACTTACGTCCTTAGTAATATCCCGATAATTAGTCAACTAATCCAAATATCCCAAATTATTCACTAATTTATTCTTTTTAAATTTTTATATAAAAATTCAGGATATTACAATGCTTTCCTATTATTGTTACCTATACCTAACACATATGTCAAGATAAATTGCGAATGGGCACACATAACAAAATTTTAAATTTTATTGAATCGCATAGTTTCTGGCCTAGATGTAGATGGTTCATCTTCTTGAACTCCATGGAGTGAAAAGACCTACGGTGCTACCATTCCTTGTTCCTTGACCAACAACAGACAATTCTTAACATGATGTCCTTGCTTCCCACAATTAAAGCACACTCCATTACCAGCTGTACATTCACCATAATCCTTCTTATTACACCTAGGACACAGTCCAACTTGAAAATTTCAAACAAAAGCTGTATCTATCTCGTTCCTCACATGCTTATCCTTTGCAAACTTATCCACATTGTAGAATGTCTGCTTCTCTCCTCTTTCAATTATGTGCTCATCCACTGACATTGAGTTTGATTATTCTTCATCAGCTTCTGATCCATTTCTCTCTGTTTAATAACTTGCATCTCAGCCTCCTCGATCTCCAAAGCTTTTGTTACAATCTTAGAGTATGGCGCATCTTCAGTACCATATATCATAATTCCTTAGTAAATCTCCGCTTTTAATCCTTGAACAAGCTAGTAAACCTTAAGATCATTAGTTGCCACCAGGTGAGTTGTAAATTGAGATAGTGCCTCAAACTTCTATATGTATTGAACAATTGATGTAGTCTGGTGGAGACTCTCAAACTCTACCCACTTTTGAGTCTTGACCATTTAGTTGAAATACTTATCAAAGAAAATCTCCTTAAATTGTGTCCAATTCATTTCTCTTATGTCTTGAGCTTTCTTGAGCTTGCACTGTTGGTAGTCTATAGAAATGATTTTGACCTAGTAATCCTATGATACCATTTGTAACATCCCATAACTTTTTTTGTATAAAAATTTTCTTTCCTTTATAAAACACTCGTGTGGAAAACTAGAGTAATAAACATACAGTGGAAGTCTCAGAGTAAACATACAGTGGAAGTCTTTTACATTTAAATACCACATACCAATTGTTTAAATAAACACTTAAATAAATACATTAATTTAAAACACAAGTAAAACATTTGTTTGAAGTCATAACACACTTAAAAGCTTTTAAAATATTTAAATACATTTATTTCATTTCTGTGAGTCATAACCCAAGGTCAATGTCGCCAACAACACAAACACCCAACGTGGTCATAATCCATCAGCTACGTCCTTTAATAGCTTTATCCAATCATCGGCTCCTTACCAACATCAAAGGGACCTAACTATGAACATAAACCTCAATAAGTGGTATAAACGTGAAACATAAAATACACATATAACTTTTATAACATCGTATATAGTTTTTAGTTTTGATTATCTTTTACTGTTTCTGTCTTTTACTATTATTTATTCTGTTTATGTGTTGGGTGTATCCAATTGGACCACACAAACATCCATTTACTTATATTTGATTTCTGTGTTGGGCATAAGCAACCGGATCACAACTATTTACTTCTCTTTAGTTTTTGTGCCCAATGTAACTAACCGGTCCACAACTAATTACTTATCTTTGGTTTTGTGCCTGGGGTAACTAACCAGTCCACAACTATTTACCTATCCTTGGTTTCTGTGCCGGCAATAATTAACCGTTCCATAAAAATGGCTATTTACATTCATTCCATTTTCGTGTACTTTAGGATTCCAAGTCTTAACGTCGTCGTGCACATACAATCCTATCTAACGTATTCCTCAATCGTATCCTTAAAAGGTTATCCGTTCTAGCCAAGGGATTGAACTCAAATATAATAAACATAAAATTCATAACACCCAAGTAAACATACAGTAAACACCCCCTAATTCCCGTGATGTAGGTCCTTTCGGAAAAAACACATGGAGTACCATTTACCTCAAGTCCTTAGCTTTAATAGGTTAACTCTTTAAGTTTCTTCTCAAAACCTAATTATCAACAACATGAGGTTATCAATAAAGATTCCACAATAAACAACCCAAACTACTAGCAATTTATTGCCTAACATATATCCTTAATTCAACTCAACAATTTACTTTCAACAAGGTAAAGCTTCACTATATGTCCAACAACACCCAAACGAATCCATCCTCTACCTTTCAACAACATAAGTTCCATAATTAATCAGGGTATAAAGTCTATTTGACGGTTCTTAGCAATGAGACCCAATGATTATCAACGAACAACCAAGGCAACAATCCAATAATAACATCCCACCAAATATTTTAAACATATTATATTAACATATTACACTATTCAGGGGGTAACCAAAAGTTACTTCCTTTCTCAAAATCTAACTTATTTCCAGAATCAGTGTATCATTAGAAATCATTCAATAGTAGGACCAAATAGTTAAACTATCACTTAGGCAAAACCAACTACAGGCAATATGAAAAGAGGATCATCATCGAAGGCATGCATATTTGCATAGTATTTCCAAAGGAAAAGCATGTAGAATACCATGTTATCTACTGAACTAAACTCTAGAGAACAACCATGAAAACAACAGCGTATAGCTTCAGCAAAACTACACCGCATTATCCTTCTCCCATACAATTTTTATGATAACATGAGTGAATAACAATTACCTGAATAATTGTAGAGAATAACCACTAAGACCTTCTTCCTTTCTCAGTTTCTTACTCATGGTCTTACGTCTGCCACAAACTCTCAAATCTTCACTGCTTCCAAAAACAAATATACACACCCTCACTGTCTTCAGAATCTCACACACCATCAGACTCTCACGACCCTTTATTCTCAACTCACAATAAGCACCATTTCATACAAAATCTCAGCATAGTTTCCTCACGGCTTACCCACATTCTCCCCGTTCATTCTTCTACATTTCAATATATATATAAGCCACCCAAATACCTCATCAGTGTCCAAAGGGAGACAGAAAGCCAAAGGTTAGGACGTTCCATTGTCCAAACACTTAGACGACGAATCCTTTCATTTTCACGTCAGTTATCATCTCTTTAGATGACTTTCATAAATGGTGATCGATCAAATTCTTCAGTAGCCGATCGACCGGCAATCAGCCAATTAATAGCAGAATCCATTGTGTTTAGATTGGTGGATGATCATGGTGGATGATCACTGAAATTGGGCGAACAACCGATAGATCATCCGCCAACCCATAATTTACAACATATTGATTAATCCTCACACCAATCAATCATTTGAAATATTAGTTCTTCTTTTATAATTACAAGTTGATTTGATCACAATCAAGCGCTAAATCAACCTCATTTTCAATACCCATATTTTCCTACAGGTTGATCGTGATCAACCTCCAATTCAATACCCATATTTTTCCTAGAGGTTGATCACCCAGGTTGATCACAATCAACCTCTAGATCAACCTCCAAACAATATATATATTACTTCTTCTCCAAATATATATATAAACATCTATATCCTTAATAAATCACTCTTCCAAACTATTCAACCATAAATTTCCAAATATGTTTCACTTGACTAATATCTTAAATTACCCAAGTTAATTCCAATAAATCATAAATTACCCTCCTAAGCTTAAAATGAACATAATTAGGGGTATCATAATTCACTTCTTCCAAATTTGTTTTTCTAGACCAATACCTCAATTGTCCTATTCTGCGCCTATCATCTCCGAAATTATCACTTGAGTCGTATGAATAACATAACAAAGTTTCTGGATATTAGAGCACCTCTCCCACAAACCAATCAAAACATAAGTTTGTACTTCATTTTAGGTGACTTTTCATATCACCGGTCGACCACTTTTCCAATGCTTGTTGACCACAAACATAACCGAGACTCAACTATTTCATTCTATCGTAATTTTGGTTGACCAAAATCTCACAGTCGATCGACCAAAATCTCTAATCGACCGCCCACATAATTTTGATCGATTGCAAAATAGCCCAAGAGCATCTATCTTTTATTTGTCTAAGTTTGATCTATCAAACCTATAAAATTGGTCTACCAAACATATGCCAAACTTCCCTTAGCATTGAAAATTTTACTCCCCCATAAGCCATAAAATAACATTCACAATAGTAGTTCATTTAACACAATTTAAAAAAACAATATTTTCAACAACCATTCAAATCCTATCCTTTGCAAACATATTTCATACAAAATTTGTATTAAGTAAACCAAAAGTTTCTAGATATTACACTTTTGGCCATATTGCTTCTTGCAAAAACCACTCCTCAATCGGCTTGTTTTCAACTAATTTGAGTTGTGTTTGTATGTTTGGTTCTTTGTGAGAGTTGAGCCAAGTGTCATATTTTGCTACAACTTTCTTCCTTTGTTCTTACAAGGAGAAACCCAAGTAAAGATGTTGAAACTCATGAACCAACAGGTTGGAGAGCTTTTTTTCCTTGAAGGCAACCATTGTAGTTAAAGGTTGTGATTGGCATCTCTTCAGACCAGCTTGCACCAATTTGGATATTTTTTCTTCTCTAGATTGATTATGACCCTAAAATTTTGATGTCTTTTTTTTCATCCATTCCAGAGCTATCTGTCCAAAAATCGTGGCAAAGTTTGTCTGTTTACTTTATTTTTATTAATCCCAAAATCACCTTCCCAAAAAAGTACAAAACCCTAAATTCGATTCAAAGAAACCTGCAACCTTTTAGGAGTAAATTCATTTCTAGGGCGAATTTTTCTACCCAATTTGAAGGGCATCTTCTATACATATTCCTCTTAGTTCTATCCAAAAATTGAGTGAATATTCATCCATTGAATCAAGTTGTTATTATACAAGAATATGTTCCAGAATCTGCGAAGATGGTTTCCATCTACTGCATTGTTACCTTTCACTTTTGATTCTTCATCGTGAGGCTTTTAACAAAATGTGTTGCCATATCCCAAAAATAGGCTTGCATCATTTTTCATTTAAAAATGACCTCAATGAAATAGGAGGGTCACACAAGACCACTACAACATACAACATAGAAAGACGACAGTTCAAAGACCAGACAACGCCTCATGAGACAGAAAGAATAAAAATGACGACAATCCGAATACTCAGTAGCATCACATGAGTGACTGGTGAACTAAAGACTAGGCAATGACTGTAATAACCCGACTGTTCCTAATATAATTTAATAAGGATAATTGGAAAGTAATTAGGAGTATTTAGATTAATTGGATAATTTTCAGGGTATTACCAAGGATGTATTCGTAAGATTATAATTTAAGAAATTTATTGGATGATAATTAGGATCGATTTAGAAGGTGTATTTTGAAGTTTTCAGAGGAATGCGGACAAGGCGTATATGACTTCCTTCATCCGAAATTGCAATTCTGAAGGAGAATAATGGATGGAACTTGGTTGGTTCCGCTCGGTCCAAAAATTAAGTGTTTTGGTTTTTAGTTAAAGGAGAAAAAAGAAAGTGGATAAATTGGAATTAAACTAAATGTTAATTTAATGAATTAAATTATTATGTTGGGATAAATTATTTCGAGGGAATAATTAAAAGAAGAAGGAGAAGTGAGATTAATTGGATTTGTTTTAGATTAAGGGAATAATTAGTGAATAATTTAGATGGGATTAGAATTAATGATGGATAAAATAGAAAAGAGGGATTAATTGGTGAGGTTGATTTGTGAATATAGCACTCTGATAGTTATTTCCAAAAGCATGAATATGTTGGAATTAGTTTTGATGTACTGCCCTTTATTGGTTGTTGATTAAATGATTCTTGCCTGCAATTATAAAGTGAAATTGTGATGTTGTTTGTTGGGTTATACTCTATTGTTGGGAAGTTAATATGTTGAATTGGACTATGTTGTTAGAGGAGGAGTTGTTAATTAGTTAAGCATGGTTAGTGAGATGGGTTTTGTTCGTTTTAGGCATTAATGAGTTCCTAGAATTAATACGTAATTAAGGATAGGAAAAGGATGAAATTTATAAGTCGTAATTATTAACGATAGATGTTTTTAATTATGAAGGTATTGGAAAAGGAAAAAGAAGGATAGCGATTAAGTGCAATACGCGATAAAGTTTTGAGGTAATGATTGGGTAGAGTCGTTGGCTAGTGGAGTCCCTATCCACAAGTAGTGGTTGTGTGTTTCTGTGTTAATTTTCTGTATTTTCTTTACTGTAAACTTATGTGCTGAATGATAGAGAAATGATAATGCTATTGATGCTTGACCTATGATATGAAGTAACGAATTGTACTAATGAAATGATAGGCTACGAATGAATGAATTGTGTACAACTTAATGAATAACGATTTTGTTTTGTTTAAATGAGCTACACATTACCTTGTTCATTAGTATAGTAGACTGATCAATAATGCTGTAAATCCCCTATACTAATTAGAAGCTGTAGTTTCTTTAAATGAGCATGCATAGTTAATCTAGCTTATTATTCTGTAACTGTAAATTAAGTTGTTAACCCTAGTTGAGGTGAATCACATTGAATCTCGCTTTACTCTCGAATGTACAGTTGTTGAAGATCGATTCATGCCATTAGCTCTTAGCAATTTACTAAGCAAGTTTCCATTTACTTGTTACATCCATGTCTATTTAATATGGTTAAGCATGACTAATTCCTTTAAGCATCTTGTGTAATTTACCTGTTAAAAGCTTGTTAATTGACTGTTATGTTCGTTGTCTACTTCGCTGTTAGAAGCATGCTAAATTTGCCATTTTTTACTGCTAGGTTCTGTAAGTTCCAGCATGTTATTCGTTGTTTTAATTTATGTCTATATTTGTTCTTTGTATTCAATTAGTGTTATTCATTGATATTCACTATTTAATTATCGTTATTTTTATACTGTATCAACATGCATCATGATAATGTAAACAAGTAGGAAGTGCCACTTCTGGGGTGAGTATTCATATGCATTACGCGAGGAAAACGAATGAATGAAATGAAGGAAAAGGAAAGAAAATGGGGAGTTATGGGACACACATGTAGTTTGGATCTAATCAGGTAGTCTGGACTAAGTCGCCTCCCCTGTCGCAATGGGACTAGCTACCCTAAGTGGTTAGAAGCCGAGAACAGACTATACCTCCAACACAGGTTCCTCTAATCTCCCGCTCGACGTAGGAGTTATGAATGAAAGAATGAAAGGATGAAAGAATGAAATGTAAAGAAAAGATTGGTTTGGGACGGTACCCATTCCAAAAGAATTAAAGAGAGGCATGATCATATTGCATACCCTACTCCTTACTAAGCCTCTGGGCTTACAGTTTACTTGTGGTGTAGGTACACGTACAAGAAAATGATGAACATGTGAAGAAGTAGTTGATGAAGGATTTTCACGGGCGGACTTGTGGCTGGTTAGGCTAAGGAAAGTAAAAGAGGAAAATGATTTGTAACTAACACTTAACGACTTAATTAGTATTCCTTAATTAAATTATTTATGCTTCCACTATGTTTTGAGAAAAGATTTTATAACTATGGTTTCCCACTGTTTAGAATGATTTTCATAACGAGTCTAAGGAAAGGGTTTTTAACGGTCTGACTTTTTAGGGAAGAACTCTGATTTAATTAAGAAGGTTTTAATAAAGATGTTAGTTATTTTATAAATTTTTTAAATTTAACGCATTTTTAAAGTAAATAAAAAATTGGGTCGTCACAATGACACCACTTGCAAAATTGAGAAATTGATAAGATTGCCGGTGATGATTTACTCAACTACTAGCCCCGTTAGATCCAAATAGACAAGGGTTGCCGGTGATTGTAGCTCTGTGATGACACAACCACCTATCAAATGCAAAAGGACTAGGTGAGTAAAGTTGTAATGCTCTTTTTTACTTATGGAAAAATATTTAAATATAACATGCAATTAGTCACTTATTTTCTATAAATATATATACTTTTTGAAACATATATATAACGAAAAACGTGTCTTTTAAAATAACTATTAATTCATGCATCTAAGAAATAACCATAGTACAAGAATTATGTCAAATCAAAACATAAATTCTCCTTTTAAGACAAATGTCTAAAATCATTCATTACCATAATGAAATCCTTCTCATGAAAAAGAATCCACATCATCAAAAAAAAGTTTAAAATCATTCTTTCATTCTGATTCACCAAGGGGTTCAAAGCTTGACTAAACCCTTGAAGATGGTGGTTAACATGAATTTAAAAAATAGAATACCAAATTCCCAAATATGTAACTTACTTACTGGAAATCCAATCAACACCAAATTTGAACCACAATTAGTATTGTCATAGTAAAATGTTCTCTCTAAAAATCAAGTAAAAATTCCAAAAGAAGAGGAACATATGCGAATGCAAAAACTACTTCCCTAAATGGTACCAACATGACAGTTTTTAGACAGAATAGGATGAACCACATCTCACGCATTTTTGATCCAAATGGCACGAAAACTGAACCACACAACTTTACAACCCTCGAAATTTTAGAGTCAACTTCATTCAGGAAAGGAAATTGTACTTGAATACTTATAAGTTGGTCCAAAAAGGTGCTATGGCAGGACTGTCCAGCTGCCCAGTGGGCGCATCCAGTTAACTGCGTGGGCGCTGACACGAAAAGGTGCGACTGCTTGGCACACCAAGCTGATGGGGAATGCATCTGCGAAGCAAAGCGCCACAAGTGATCTAGCGGCAGGGGTGCGAGCTGACACCTGGATGACGAAGAGGTGCGACTGTTGGCATAGTGGGCGCACCTGTGGCGCCGCCAGCCAGATTGGCTGTATAGGGATTAAGTCTAGCATTTATGAAGTTGAATGAATGTAATTGACTAGTAGCTGAATAAATACAATGATGAGACACCAAAGTAGTAGCAAGGTAGATCCAATTTGTGATTAGCCTCTCTAGTGATTGTGGTGATCTGTGTGAGTTGAAAATCCTTTGTATATTTTATACTTTGTGGAATATAAGAAAATGTTGGGGGTCATGGCTCCCATAAAATACTCTGTCTTTGTGAGCTAGTTGATCCGTGAGTAAAACATTCTTGTTGCTTGAGTGAGACTCGATCCGTGGGAAGAAGGCTGGTCAAGACGCATTCTTGACGCCGCACTTGGTTGATTTCTCGCAAGGTAGATCAGAGCTTCGGGAGCTCTAAATCAAGTTCGAAGATCACTAGCCTCACGTTGCTGCTCACTTGTAAGTTCACACAATCATGGAAGGAATTCTCACTAGACTTGCCCAATTGGAAAGTTACTCGAGAGTCTCAGAAGCTACATCGGATGAGGGTCCGATATCAATTCAATTTCTCTTGTTGCGGAAGCAATTTGAAGAATTCCAAGCTTCGGTGGGAGCTGGCATTCTTGCCTTGGAGCAACAAGTCCAAAAGGTGGCGGAACACATGGACAATCTCCTTGATAGGCTTGGGAAAGCGGCGGTTGGTGGGACGAGTAGGTGCCTTGGTACTTTTGCACATAAGTTTAAAGTACCCGAGCCCAACCCCTATGGAGGAAATCAAAACACAAAGGAATTAGAAAATTTCCTTTGGGACATGGAGAATTATTTCATGGCCGCAACTATAGATGAGGAAGACCAAGTACTTGTGACAAGCATGTACTTGGCTGGTGACGCCAAGTTATGGAGGCGCCAAAATCAGAACCGGGATCCTCGTATTGATAGCATTGAAGCACTAAAAGCCGAGTTGAAAGATCACTTTCTTCCACTCAATGCTGAGTGGAAAGCCAAAGGAGCCTTACGTCAGGGAATTCTCTTCTCTTATTCTTAACATTCGGGAAATGCACGAGGGGGACAAACTTTTCAATTTCATGGCCGGTCTTCAACCTTGGGCCCGAATGGAAGTAAGGCGCCACGGTGTGAGTGATCTCCAAACAGCAATTTCGGTGGTAAAAGGGCTGGTTGATTTTAAAACCGATGCCAAATTTGAGAAGAAGAAATCGAAGGAGGAACGGGTGGAAAAATCATCCAAGGGCGGCAAGCCAAAGAAATCCTAGGGAACTTCCAATTCCGTGAATATGATCAACCTCACGCGAAGAAGGTGGTCGAATGTTTCGTATGTGGAGTGGCCCCCATTATGCCTGAGATTGCGAAAAGAAAGGAAAAGTGTCTTCTTTGTGGCTTGAGGGAGAAAGTTCCGAGGAAGGGGAGGAAATATCCCAAGTGAACCCGATCCAGCTAATCAATACAATTACAAAGGCGGAAACGTCTTGTAAAGGTCTTATGTACACTGAAATACTTATTTGAGGGAAAAAGTCATCTGCCATGATAGATACCGGAGCAATGCATAACTTTATCTCGGAGATAAAGGCCAAGGAGCTAGGCTTGGAAGTGACGAAGAGCTCTAGTATTGTTAAATCGGTCAACTCGGGTGAACAATGAGTTGTGGGCTTGGTAAAGCCCAAGATGCAACTGGGAGAGTTGCATGGGGAGTGTCCAATGATGATGATGCCCTTAGATAATTATGAAATTATTTTGGGAATTGAATTCTTCCATCTAGCAAAGGCGTTGGTAATACCACACCTCGAGTTGCTTTTTATTCAAGATGAGAAGACACTATGCTCCATCAAGTGCAAGATGGGAGGGAAAAAAGCTGCTCTTCAAGATAAGAAGAGGGGCAAAGCTGTTATATCGGCAACATTACAGATAGTTGAGTCCAAACAAGAGGAAGAGGTGGTGGTGGAGGTAGCACCATCGATTCATGCATCGGGTTGCATGACATAGCCGAAAAAATTAAAGCTGGCACGAGAGAAGGAAAAATTGGGCCGAGTGATAGGCCTTTTGAAAAAGTGTGGTTATGGGCGGAGGAAAAGAAAAATCCACAAGTCAAGTCAGGTGGATTATCCGATTCCATCACAAACTAAAGTGTCCGAGAAATGCTTAGTGCA
The DNA here is from genome assembly GCA_022433065.1 of Begonia loranthoides. NCBI lineage: Eukaryota > Viridiplantae > Streptophyta > Magnoliopsida > Cucurbitales > Begoniaceae > Begonia > Begonia loranthoides. Next base: position 18,425,691 of record CM039470.1, on the reverse strand, counting down.
TGTGATGGGCAAACAATTGTCAAACCACATGGTCCGAGCCTTAGAGCAAAGATCCGTTGGGAGGAGTCGAGGATGGAGACACTTCTTGAAACAATGGGCCAGGAAAGAGGAGGCTTTAGGAAGCATGTTGTATGGAGACTCGTATTCTCCAACGTTTGAGGAACTCGTGGAACCTTTTAACTTCAAATGGGCTCCTCAAAGAAACCACTCCAACTTGGGTTGCAACAAGTCTTCTAATATTTCTCTATGGATTTTCACCTTTGGAAGGATAGGAAGGATAGACTAGTGCAAGAAATCCACCTTAAGACAAGCCAAGAAGCTTGGTAAATCAATGAAAGGCTCTCACTCTCGCGGTTCTCACCTTGAAAATAGAG